>PVJH01017111.1:0-48770 GCA_004026705.1 Nesogale talazaci
TGTGTGTGTCTTGACAATAACCTACGAGATTGATTTTCTCAATAGTGATTTTATTTCCTCCTGGTCACAGCAGTCCAAACATTTCCTCTGATAGAGTGTGTCCACACCTCTTGCACTGTGATGGATCTGTTTCTATATGGACACTGGGCACGGGTTTGGGGACTGGAGTCAAGACTCTGTGTTCAGCTCCCAGCCTTGCCAACTATGGATAGCAAACTCAATTTTTAATAGTTCCATTTCCCAATCAGTAAAATGGAGATCTCATAATTCTTACCTTGTAGATTATTTTAAGGATGAAAAAAGTCAATGTAGATACTGCACATAGCATCTTTTGTTATAATGGTTATAGACTGAGAGTTCCCTAAGGGACAGGCCAGTGTCTTATTAATTACCATAGGCAAACCCCTGTCCCAGGACCCAGCACCGTGCGGAAGGCAGGAAGTGATTGTTTGACCTGTGGTGGGGCCACGAAAGAAGCTGTATAGTGGTCGCTTGAGTAGACACCCGAGTCTCCCAGAGATAGGAAGAGTGATCTGAGCCCCCTGAGGGCAGACGGAGTCTAAGAAACATAGATATCCAAACCAGGACAGACTTCACAGAACACAGCCCCGCTCTTCCATTTCAGATGAGGTCACTGAGGCTTCGGACACCAGGTGACTGGACGCTGTTTAGCATTGGAGGAAATCCATTAGGAAGTGTGAGTCTTTTATCTACCTCCTGGCAACTGGACAGACTGTTTTAAAATTTCAGCTGACTTTTGCAAAGCTTTATTGACTGCCAAGTGCCTCCCTCGGCTCCTAGGAGGAGGAAGGGAGGTGGGCTTCCATTCATAAGCAAGATGGGCATTTCATAAGCAGGTGCAAGTGTGAGGAGAGGCTCTCGTCACCTGTATCAAAAGACTGAAGACCCAGGAGGGGGTTGTAGGAAAGCAAGCGTTCTTTAGAACAAGGCTGGAGCAGGCCCAGGCCGACAGTAAAAGGGGACTGGAGGCCAGCTCCGGCTCTGCCTCTCTGGCCCTCATCACCACTAGCCACTAAAATGTATAAAGCAATTGACGCCAGGAATGGAAGATCCTGGGGAGAGTGGGTGTCTTTTAAGTAGGCTCATGTTCCAAACGGACGGCTTCATCTGCCCTCCCCAGAAGAGAGGTGTCAACAAGAGTGGGAGCCCCGCATGATAGCATGTTTGTGTGATTGTCCAACAGCACACCAGCACCTTCACAGGCACCCAGCAGTGGGAAAGGTATAGCAATAAACAGATCAGAAAAGAACCAAGAAAACCCAAATCAGCATCCTAGTCCCACATGTTCAACAATTAGAAAAAAGGCCAGCGGACGTGCTCATGACCACCCGAAGAAATGCTGGCGACTAGCACGGAAACCAATGAAACAGGAAACAAAAGCAGCGGAAAGAACCAGCAAGTCCAGAAGGTGGTTCTTGGAAAGAATTGCTAAAATTGACAAATCACTAGTAAAAGGGGAAGAGGACAGAGGTCCCGGCCCAAGCAGGTGGAGGAAAGCAGAGGTCGGCTTCCCTGGGGCAGGTGTGGGGCAAGGGCTGTGTTGCTGGCCGCTGTCAAGCCAGCCCGCTGCATGCAGACTCCAGCACTGGGGTGTCCATGGAAACTATGGGAGCCCTTGACTATGGAATTGGTGAATTCCTCCACCTCTCCAGCAAGGATGTCCCCTCTTCCCACTAAACTTACCCCGACACTGTCTCAGCATGGTCCCATTGCAGGCTCCGGGGGGAGTGGGAACGTGGGGAAATGTCACTAAGCAGTCTGCTTTTCCCACTTAGAGCACAGTGTCTGCTCCGCCAGTGTGACCAAAGTGCACAGAAAGATTGTAGCTCGGCTCATCCTGGTGCCACCTGGCAGTAGTGTAGCCTTCAGCATCCATCATTGATTGGGGGGACTCTATGGAGGGGCAAAGGACAATGTGAGGCGCAGCCAGCGTCGAAGATGGAGTGGAAGAGGCAGTGTGAGGCAGCTGGATGTGCACTGTCTGGGCAGCTGGGAGAGGAAGGTTCCAGTACTACCCATCTCTGACCAAATCACCTAACCTCTCATCAGCAAAATAAGACTTACGCCAAGTGGTATCCCAAGTCCCTGCAGGCTCTGAAAGTCAGTTCCAGAATGTTCTATCCATTGTGAAGAAAAACGACTTTCTGCAGTGGCATTCGCTGCCCTAGAACTCATTGACAAGGCAGTAGACTTGATGCATGCCCAGGCCAGTATGTGTAGAGGCTGTGTAGTCCTCCACGCTGACCCGGAGAGGCCTTCGTTGTGTTTGACACTGGGCCGTGGGTGGCACTGCATGCCCTGTGTGCCGGGCCTGCCACTTTATTTTCAGCCATCGCAGAAAAAGTGTCACGAAGTGGAATCTCAGGAGCTAAATCTCCGCTCCACCGGCCTTTGCCTCTTTGCAGGCCCTTGCCCCTGGCTGGCACGTTTGGCACACAGCACGTTGCCCCCAGAGAGAACTCTACTTTTCCCGGATGATCTTCTCCTAGCGGAAGAGCCCAGTGAGGCCTCCCTCCCCCCATCCCGCAATGTAGGGGCATGCCAAAGTCAATCAGCTTGGTGGGTTTGAACTGGTCACCTTGCAGGTAGCAGCCCATTGCACCACCAGGGCTCCCGAGAAATGTCTTGGCGCTCTACTTTATTACTACAAAGGTCCCTTTGCATTGAACTCCCTAAGCCACCTGCCAGTTGTCATGTTGCTATGACGCGGGAAACGGTGCCACTAATATTTCAAATAGCAGGCGGGTCACCCATAGCAGACTGGTTCCAGCGGGGTCTCCAGACAGAGAAAGACTGGGAGGACATTAGCTAATGAGCAGGTTCTAGCTCTCAGCAGGATGTTGTTTCTATAGAGCCAAAGGCACCCACGAGCATGAAGGCGAGCCGGAGAGGCAGCCTTTCCTTCAGCTCCACGGGAGGCGGGCCTGAGGCAGCCGGCGGGACGGCAGCCTCGCAGCAACTCTGCTCTGGTCTTGCTCCTTTCAGTCTGAAAATTGTGTTTGAAATTACTTGCTTTCGGTGCCCGTGGATGAGTCTAGATTGAAGGTGGACAGGGAATTGCCCGTTTGATCTTGAACCCTAGCCAAACCTCGACCCTGAGCAGTAAGACTACAGGAGATGTTTTGTGTACGTTCTATTTCTCCACTAAGTAGCTTGCATCCACTTAGTACCAGCGGAAAGTAAGTTTAGTGTCTGTTTATGAGGGCCCCGGGTAGCTCCGTGGTCATGCATTGGGCTGCTAACCACAAGGACAGCAGTTTGGAACCCCCAGCTAGCTCCAAGGGAGAAAAAACCAGGCTTTCCATGCCCATTAAGAGGGACAGTCTTGGGAAGTCACCAGGGAAGGTCTGTCTACCCTGCCTTACAGGATCTCGGAGTCAGAACTGACTCGATAGCAGTGAGTTTTTCATTTTGTGTCAACGGTAATCTGACACTATTAGCATGGGAATGAAAAGTTGAAAACTTTGACTTTTTCCACACATAGTCTTTAAGGAGGGGGAGACTCTACTGATGAATGGGCTCTGTGATCATCTGTTCTTGCTTGTATTCCTTTTCACAACGCACTGTATGAGAAATGCGCCTCCACTGAGTAAATAAAAGGAATGGCGAGGAAGATTGTGGTGATGATGACAGTGACTCTTATTGTGTCTTTCCCATGTGCTACTGGTCCAGACTTGGTAAATGCCGTGTCTTATTTAATCTCTATAAAGATTTAGGGGCAAGGCTTGTTATTGTCAGTTTACAGATGCGGAAACTAAGGGAGAAAAGTTAAGTGACTTTCCTCACTGGAGCATGTATCATGCTGTCTTTCATATTAAGGCACCTTTTTGATTTGACCTTTGCTGTGGCAACGCACCCTGCACAGCACCCACCTGGCTGCCTCAGCTTAGCAGCCCCGTCGCGCTGGCTTTTTGCCCTGAGACCTCTCTGCCACTGAGATGTGGGACTTCTCTAGGGTGTGTTTCAGCCCACCTGTCCTTGTGACGAGCCTCGGCATGAGGGGATGCTCTGAGGCATGTTCTGTGCCCTTCCTCCGAGGCTGGCTCAAACTCAGGGGTGTGTGTTTTCTTCCCTCTCATAAACCCCCTCCCATGCAGCTACTAAGGTGGAACCCCCAGAGTAGGATATTCACCATCTATAAGTCAGGGGGGGGCCTGGAGGTGCGGCAGTCACCCCCTGGGCTGCTGAGCTCATCAGAGAAAGGCGGCGCCTTCTACTCCCCTAAATAGCTGCAGTCTTGGAAACTCACAGGGGCAGTTCTAACCTGGCCTGTCCGGCCACTGGGAGTGGCATCAACTTGCCAGTGGTGAGTTTTGTTTTTGGTTTTTTGGTCATCACTGCCCTCTGGTGGTGGGATTAGGAGGTTCAGCCTTTGCTCCTGTAGAGCCGCTGCTGGAATTGAACCTCTATCCCAGTGGGTCGCAGTCCCACGCACAACCACTACGCCACCGGGACTCAGCCCTGTTTTTTGTTTTTTATATATAAATCAGAGTATAAATTCAGAAAACATTTTAGATGGATGTGAATATACACACCCAACCCATAGTCAGGATTGGGATTAGAGTAGATACACCTAAATTAAAAAGTAGAAGTGATGGATTTTATGGTAGTAAAAGAAGTCAGTGTTTTGAAGCTCAGCCTAAGTTTTCAGCGACCACATCCTCCTCAGTGGGAGAGTCGGTTCCTTCTTCGTGGAAGCCCCGCTAACACCCCTTCACTGTGGGTGACGCGGCTGGCACTGGAGACGCCCATGACACCACTTCCAGCACCACACCCACACACAAGCCGCCACAGTTCGACACATGGACAGTATAGCCAGTGCTCCCTAGAGGCCAGGATGGCCAGCCTCTGTCTCACACACGTTAGACATGTAGGTGAGAGTGGGCCCTGGAGAAGGGTGTCCTGCTGGTCAAACAGAGGGGCAGCAGAAAGAGGAAGGAAGGGCCTCAAGGAGCTGGACTGACACGGTGGCTGCAACCATGGGCTCACCCATAGGGACAATGGTGAGGGTGGGCAGGACCCAGCGGTGTGCCCTATGGATAGGGACCAACTGGACGGCACCTGACAACAGCAAGAAAAATTAATAAAGCCAATGTCAAGGCAACCCAGAGTCAAAGTCAAGGAGAGAGAGAAAGCCAACTCACTGCCGTCGACTCAATCCCAGCTCACAGCGACTCTTGAGGACAGGGGAGCCCTGCCCAGTGGGTGTCCCAGACTGCAGCTCTTCATGCAGGCAGGAAGCCTCACCTTTCTCTGGGGGAGCAGCAGGTGGTCAAACTTCTGACCTTGCCTCCTCAAAGTAAGCTATCGAAATTTTCTGAGAATGCCTCTTTACGGAGTGGGCAGCCTCTTCTCTCTTCCAAAGAGCGGTTGATGGATTTGAACCCATCTTACAGGTAGCAGTCCCGAGCCTAACCCCTAGTGCCACCAGGGCTGCAGGACTTTGTTACTCTCTGTGATAAGTGGCATCAAATCTTACCTCACCAGGGGTAGAGCACAGACACTTTAGAGCATGGTTTCAGGGTGTCATCCGCTGGGTTTGCACTGCCCCCCCCCCCCCAAACCTCACTGCCATCAGCTGGATCTTGACTCAGTGAGTCATAGGACAGAACAGAACTTGCCCCTGGAGCTTTGTTTCCAAGGGTGTGAATCTTTACGGGAGCAGAAGGCCTCATTTCTCTTCCCGAGGAGATGCTGGTGGCTTTGGAACTGCTGCCCTGGGAGTTAGCTGCCCAGCACACAACCCACGGCACCAGAAGAGCCCCATGACAGGATTCTAGATGTATAGCCAAAAGGCGTGAGGGTGGGGATGGTTTTGAACGGCTTTTAGAGGAAACGATTAATCTTGCCAGTGAGAGTCCATCTTTCATGAGCATACTCATGAGCAATGCCTGTGGTAAGGCTGGAGCTCTGGATAACTGAAGTCTGCAGAACTGGTGTGCAGCCTTCCGGATGTGACGCTAGCTGACCGCTCCTGTATCCGGACTGAACTTGATATGATGTCACTGAGATTTGCACAGATGCCTAAGAGCACCCAGTTCATGCCATATGGTGTGGACTTTGTTACAGGCGACGTTAAGGGGAAGGAAAGTGAACTAACTAATCTCTGGGCTTCTGTTCCATCCCACAGACGGAGCCAGAAATCATAGAAGAAACCAACATTGACACAGTTAACGAGCCCCGGGGCTACGGCCGGGCCCGGCAAGTGAAAGGCCACTCAGAGACCTCCACACTGAGCTCCCAGCCCTCCATTGACGAGGTCAGGCAGCAGATGCACATGCTGCTAGAGGAGGCCTTCAGCCTGGCCTCCGCTGGCCATGGGGGCCAGAGCCGGCACCAGGAGACCTATGGCTCCGCACAGCACCTGCCCTACTCTGAGGTGGTGACCAGCGCTCCCGGCACCATGACGCGGCCCAGGACCGGGGTGCAGTGGGTGCCGACCTACCGCCCGGAAATGTACCAGTACAGTCTCCCCCGACCCGTAAGTCATACATCCCACCACCTGCCAGCCCCTCCCCAGGGCTCCAGATGGGCTCTCCCAGCAGATAGCTAGTGACAAGTCACCCTGGGCTTTGGAGATGACTTGTGCTGGGCTGTCATCATGACCTCCTTGCATGACCCAGTGCCCTTTCCTTTCCCATTCCCAGGACACCTAGGTCCAAGTCCAAACATCAGCATCGTTTGTTTGTTTGTTTGTTTGTCGGTTGGTTGGTTGGTTGGTTGGTTTGAATGAGCCCACTCAAACTGGGAGAATCACAATAGAGAGATGAGTTGTCAAAGCAGGACAACTTGCAAGACAGTCCATCCCTTTGTTCGACAGGTTCCTTCTTGGGCCAACAATGCATGTAGTCTCTATTTTCTGGGAAGGAGAAAATAGCCAACCATGGACCACAGCAATGATTCATTTTTGGATTTTTTTGGGGGGGGAAATCACTGCCCTCTGGTGTTCATAGGAGCTACCCAGCCTTGCTCCTGGAGAGCTGCTGCTGGATTTGAACCACCGCGCCCATGGGCCGCAGTCCCGCACTCAACCACTATGCCATCGGGGTTCAGCCCCACAGCAATGGTTATTAACCCCAGCCCTGCCCCCATTCATCTTGTTCCAATAATGTGAAGATGAATGGAAAGCATGGCCATTTAGAATGAGTGCTGTGATATTCCCAAAAGAAAAAGTCAGAGGATAATTGGAAGCTGCAGGTTTTAATGCCCTCAAACAGGCTGATGGCATTTCTCTCATAGCAGAGGCCCCTGCTGAAGTTTGGGGTAGCCACACTGCTGTTCAGGAGATGCAGAATTGTATTTCAGTCCTTGAATCTGTGAAGACATTCCACTCAGCACCTAATGACCATCCAATATTGCAAGCAGCTCTCGTGGGTCTGTGCCAAGTGAAATAAAAACATTCCCCCACCTTCCTGTTGATGTCCAAGGTGGCAGGGCTAAAATATCTACCCCAGCTTAAGGCTTCCCGGATGGAAAAAAAGTAATAATAATACCAGTAACAGCAACCACCCACTTAGCAATGGGCTAAGTGCTGTGCAGACAATAGCTCTTCTAATCTACCAGCCACACTTAGCACCTCAATAATACTAGCTCCATATATTCAAAGGGGCATCCCTGAGTGGCCCAAACTTTTAGGCGTTCAGCTACTAACCAACAGTTCGAATCCACTGAAAGGCACCTCCCCAGAAAAATCTGGTAGTCTACGGCCGAGAGATCACAGCCTTGGAAATCCAACGGAATGTAGTTCAACTCTGAAGCCCATTAGGTGACTGGGAGTTGAACTTGACTCACAGCAACCGAATGGGTTACTCTGGGTTTTACTGAGGGAGGGGACAACGCATAGAGAAGTCAGGTGTTTGCTGTTGAGTGGCAAAAATGAGATTGAACCTTTGCCATCTGACTCAAAGGCCACACTCTTTATACCAAACTGGTCACCTGGTCAAGGGGATCCAGAGGGACACCCCTCACTTCTGATGGGCACTTGAGTCTCCAAAACTCTTAGGAGTGTGGTCCTCTCCTAAGAAACTTACCCAGTTGAGGGCAATCCTGAGAGTGCCTCTCATTGTTCCTCATGCAGGTGAAATTGGGCCTTTTGCAGGCTTCCTCCTCAAAAACAAAGCTAAAAGAAAGGCTTTTCCCTACATTTTTGCTAGTCAGAACACATGCAGGCTTATCAAGTATGAAAGTGCATTCTCCGTAGTGCATGGTTCCACGTGTTCCTGTTTCCCCAAACCAATCTAGATCTGCCCTGCACCCCTCTCTGGCCATGTGAGTAGGACATTCACTGTCAGTCACCAGTGAGTGTCTGCCACTTCTGGTTGGACAGAAGCCATTGACAGAGTGAAGTTTAGAACATCAGGAGATTGCCCACACGAGTCATTGCTCATCTGTGTGGTGCCCAATTCTTAGGGACCCTCGAAGAGAGTCCCCCTCCACCAGAGCTGGGCCAGACAAAGTGCAAGGGTACTCACCTTTGGAGGTCAGACGAGTGCCTGACCTCTGGCCCACACTTACCCTCTAAGCTGACACCTCATGAGCATGAGTTAAAATGACAGGGTTGGGCTGAGCCCCGGTGGCATAGTGGTTGAGTGCAGGACTGTGGCCCATAGGCTTGGTGGTTCAAATTCAGCAGCGGCTCTCCAGGAGCAAGGCAGGGTAGCTCCCATGACCACCAAAAGGCAGTGATGCCAAAAAAAAAAAAAACCGACAGGGTTTACAGATAAGCAGAGTGGAAGGACTACATACTCAAGGGAGGTAACAATTGTCCCCGGTTTTCTCTCTCTCTCTCTCTCTCTCTCTCCCCCCCTCCCCCCCCTCCTTCCCTCCCTCCCTCCCTCTCTGTATTCTCCTCCAAATCAGCCTCTTTTTCTGTCAATTCAGAGACCCTGAATTGACCTGTCCTAAGTTAAGCTTACTTCCTGTCCTGAGTTAAGCTTACTTCGTGTCCTGAGTTAAGCTTACTTTCTGCAGTTCTACACAGCACAAAGGCTGGTGGGGTTGGGAAGGATGCTTCCGTATCTGGCCCCAGTTTGGCTTCATCTACCACTCCAGAGGCTTTCCATGAGAAGTCCGGTGCCCAGTTAGTCTCCAGCTGTTTGTTCTGACACACCTCAGCCACACCTTCCTTCTGCTTACAAGGCACACGTCCTCTCTGAACAAAAACAGACGCAACTCTCTGCCACTGACTCGATGCGGACTCACAGCAACCTTACAGGACAGGGAAAAACGGCCCTGGTGCGTTTCGAAGGCGAACTGTTTATGGGAGTAGCAATCCCCGTCTTTGTCCCGAGCAGTAGCTAGTGGTCTTGAACTGCAGACTTGCAGACCAGGCTCCACTAAGCCCCCTCTAGGCCCTCTTTTCTCCCCCTGCCCCCATTCTCTAGAGCTCTCTGGCTCTTTCTGTGCTTCTCTGCCATTGGGAACCTGGGAAAGTTGGAAGCACTAGCTTCCTGTAGGATCCCTGCTGTGAGAGCAGCCAGCAGAGGGCCAGCTTCCAACTGTAGAATCACAGCGACCCTGTACAGAGGGTTTCTGAGACTTTGGGAATCAGCCTGGGAGCAGACAGCCTCATCTTTCTCCCACAGAGCAGCCAGTGGGCTTGAACCACTACTCTCACGGTTCAAAGTCCGACAGTTACCAGACAGTGCCACCAGGGGTCTTTCATATATAAGAAAGGCACCAAAATGCAAAGGCTTTCCCAATGTTAGCCCCCCAGGAGCCTGCAGACCAGAGGTCACGTGTGGCATCTCATGGGGGCCCCTAGTCCCAGTCTATAAGCACAGGACACAGGCTGTCTCTGGGTCGATGTGACCTCTGTGGCTGTCTGGGGACCCAAGGAAAAAGCCTGAAGGGGACTACTGCCTGATGCCTTTCGCAGTCTTGCTTTGTACCTAGGAAACCCCTCCAGAGAAGGGGATTCTCCCTGGTGCTTGTCAGAACTCCGGAACTTTCATCGGTTCTTTTATTGAGCTGCTGCTGGATCAGCCTGGACAAAGAAAGTCTCCTATTGGCTAAGAGACCGTGTTGACCAAGGAGTAAACTTTCCAAGAACCAGTGCTACAAAACTTAGTCTGCGTCCTCTGCAAAATATCGAAAGAGGCCAGAAGAGCTAGGAGGTGCTACAAACGCCTTGCTCTTTGAGGGACAGGCGGTTTAAAGGCGACTGTGGAAGGCAGTGTTCCAAGGACATCCAACACAGTACTTTTTAAGTAGTTTGCAAAAATCTATGGTTGTGGGGTGAGACAGGGTCCCAGGGGGCCTTGCCAATGGTAAATGAAGGACCAGCTTCACCCAGGTTACCCCTCCAAGCTCCAACCTAGGGGGCACTGCTCTACCCTGTGCATTCTGTCAAAATACGCGTTTCATCAGAATGTTTGCATGACCAAAGAAATGTCTGGAAACACTTGAGCTAGTCTGAGATCTTCTTTGACCAGAACAGACAGAGACTGACCCAGAGGGGCTGAGTGACATGCCCACCAAAAATGAAAGGTTGAATCAAGATGAGAGCTTGAGTCTCCCTCGTCCTAGTTCACGGGTTTACCTAATGCCAAAGAGGATGAGGAGCCCTGGGGGGCGGGTAAGTGGTCAGCAGTTTGAAACCCCCGGCAGCTCCTCGGGAGAAAGGCTGGACTTTCTACTCCGGTGGACAGTTGCCGTGTCAGACCCCCACACTGACGCCATGACAGTGAGTTTGGGTTTGGGCCAGGAGGATTAAGGAATGCAAATCCTGTGCTCCCCAGCTGGAGCGTCTCCTGATTCCCCGTCTCCTTGTTCCTGGTGCCATGCATTCTCACTGATTTCTTCAGCTTTGCTTTGCACTGTATTAATTCTCTCTTCATCTGTGTTCGCTCTTCTGTTCATCTCCCTCAGAGTGGGTGTTTTCCTTTCGTAGTTATCTTTCACTTCTGGAAGGTCTGTTGGATCTCTTTTCAAATCTGCAGGATCTTCCCTGAGGGTGGTTCCTCTGTTTCATCAGTACTTTTTCCTTTCTGCCCACCTTTTTTTTTTTTTTTTTTGGTGTCATTTTATTGGGGGCTCATACAACTCTTAGCACAATCCATACATCCATCCATGGTAGGCAAAACAACATTGGTTGCCATCATCATTCTCAAAACATGTTCTTTCTACTTAAGGCCTTGCTATTAGCTCTTCATGGTTCCCCTCTCTGTAAACATGTCTTACAGAGGTACTGTCCTGGTTTCTATCTTGTTCATTTCCCCCCTACTGATTGTCATATACGTCTTGGATGATGAGCTCCTGTTTGTTCCATCTTAATCGCTGGGAACCCAGAGAGCCTAGTTTCGAGGTGCCCTCTTCCAAAGGAACTTCCAATGGTGGCTGCCTCAGCCTGGGAATGCTACCAACCTGGAGCCAAAGTTCAACTCCCCCTTCCCACTCCTTGCCTTGACCTGCTGGGTTCCTACGTGGTATTTGGTGTGCGGGCAACCCCACCTTTCCCATATGCCACTCCCTGCATTCCCCTCTTGTCAGCCCATGGGTTTGTCTGCAGTTGCTGAGGTCTGTGCGTAGGAAGCTGGAGAGGCTCCGTGGAGCCAGCCCTTCCATCTGGTGGTGCGCATTTAAAGGTTAGGCTCATCGCAGGATCTGTTGGTTAGTCCGTGGGTTCACCATAATGCTCAGGGAATGACCCAGTTTAAGAACTCCTGTGTTTGGAGTCCTTGGTCTGCTGTCGTGGGACTGAAAGCCCTTGCTTGACGCCCCTCTGGCTCCTTGAGAAATCTGGCCGGCATGATGCCTAGACACAGAAACCCAGAAGAAGCACAAGGTAAGTGCTGTCACCTCTGAGAGTGTTTCGAGAGGTCGTCTTGCTACCAGCGCTGTGGTCTGGTTCGCTCATCCTGCCATCTCTGCCCCCGTTCTTTCATCTCCTCAAACGCTTGTAAAAGTCTTTACTTTTGTGACAGCTGCTAGCCCTTATCTATGAGCAGGGCTTTAGGAACTGCAAAAAATGTCTGGCATGTTCACTGACAGGCCTGATCTTCTTAGCACCTCCATGAGGAAGGCTCTGATGCCCCCAATTCAAAAGAGGACCCCGAGACCCAGCGTGGTCACCGTCAGTCTATCCATCAGTAGACCGAAGCCTCTACCCATACAACTTGACTCCAAATCTATAGTTCTCTCTGCTCGTCCCACCAATCAAAGGCTGAGTCAGTCATCCAATATTTATCAAGCATCTGCTGTACACCAGGCATTGCGCCAGCGTCCGCCCTGGTTACAGTGTTGTTGGTGGCAGATCGTTAATAAATAAAATATAACGTTCGAGTGACGGTTGTGGTGATGGAAGATAAATAAAATAGGAGCTGGGGGAGCATGTGCCTGGGCAGATGGAATGAAGGAGGAGGTCACATCAAGAGCAAGGTGAGGGAGCAAGTATTCGCATGCAGGACAGGGTCGCGTAAGTGCCCAGCACACAACAGAGGGCTTTGTGACCTTGAGCCTGAGACTGCTGCCCCCCCCGGGGGGGGGCACGTGGAGCAAACCAAGGGGCAAGCAGTGTGGGAGGATAGGAAGAAGTCACTGGAGATGCCACTGAGGAAGTGCTAAGAAGACGTCTGAAGAGGAAATGGACATCTGACCCCTGGGTGCCTGCCACCCCCTTAAAGCAGAGCCTCCTTGTGACTGGGCGCTGGGTTTTTTCAGCCCCCACCATCTGCTCTCTCTTCTCACAGGCCTACAGATTCTCCCAGCTTCCCGAAATGGTCATGGGCTCTCCCCCTCCGCCCGTCCCTCCCCGGACCGGTCCGGTGGCTGTCACGTCTCTCAGGCGGTAGGTCCCACAGTCCTTTCTTTGCTTCGTTTGGACTATTCGGAAAGGTTCGGAACCTTTGGGCCTGGCACCAGTCAGGGTCCTCCCTGCCTCCCTACCGCAGCCTCATTCGCTGTCCAGGCCGCCCCATGCAGGGCGCCCCAAGGAGGTTGGGAGTCCCAGAGGGGTGACCACCGTCTCGTCAGTTTAAACAGAGAGCCCTTGAAGGTCTCTAGTTAATGAAGCCCAAGGTCATTTGCCATGCATGCTTGGGCAGCTGCATGTCCACTCTGGCCAGCTTTCTCTGGGAGAGTCATAGGTGTTGGCTGGGTCTGGTTCTCTGCTTGTGAGGAGAGGGAGTCCTGGTTCTGGAACTCCAGAAAGCTAGTCCCGAGAGCTGTCTGAGATTCCCAGAGCCTTGGCCTTCGTGCCTCCTGCCCCTAGAAGCAGGGACTCTGACCCCAGCTTCCTGGGCCATTCATTCTCATGTGGGGGCCGGGGTTGGATCTCTGCCTGCAGAGCCAGCCTTCTCACTCATTGGCTGCTGGTGATGTCATCACCTTCTAAGTCGCCCATCCCCAGCTAATACCTGGCACTAATTGCTTTGTATATTTTTATGTGGAAATTAAACGTTCTGCTACTCAGAGACACCGGAGCCACCCTGAGGGGAGGACTGACCTTGAGTATCTAAAAATGACTCCAACCGGGGCCACTAGCGGGGCTGCTGAAGTCTGGGGTGCCTCCTGCCCAGCTTTGTGAATTTGGGACAAATCCCACCCCCTGGCGGTGGGCTTGGGAGGGGGTGCTGTTTTTGGACTGCTAAGCACTTCTAGCCCGCTGCCCCTGCCCCAACCACCCCCACACGGTAGGCTTCAGAAAAAGCCTAACACAGCCCCTGTGTCCTGCTAGGTCCACCTCGGACATCGGGAGCAAGACCAGAATGGCCGAGTCGGCCGGGCCCGAGCAGACCCCGCTGCACGACAGCGCCTCCTTCACCCACGTATCCCGAGGCCCCGTGTCCGTCGCACAGTTGGATCAGTCAGCTTTAAATTACTCAGGTGGGTCAGCCAAAGAGGTGGACTGGGCACCCAGAAGGAAGCCCCGGGCACCCTGCTGCCCTCCAGTCCCCTCAAGTCCACTCTGCAGAGAGCCCCTCCTGCCTGACATCCCCAGGACACCCCACACACTTCCCCTGGAGATCAGCAAAGCTACCGCGGTCATTTCTCTAAAGAGATTTGAAATCTGACACAATGTTAAATCTTTAATCAAGCTTAACTCAATCCGGTTCTCCATGGCATGATCCGTAGCATCCAGCGGCGAGTCCCGGATTCGCTGGCAGAGTCACTCTTAGGCGGCTGTACATTGTCAGTGTGCTTGACAGCCAGCAGCCCTTCCCCCTGCCCTCGAGTCAATTCTGACTCAAAGTGACCCTGCAGGAAAGGGTGGAACCCCCCCACCCCAGCCGCTGCCGTGAGTTTTCCAGCACTGGAACGCTTTACCGGAATAGAAAGCCCCATCTTTCTCCCACAGAGCTATTGGTGGTTTCAAACTGCTGACCTGGAAGATTGCAGCCCAGTGCAAAATCTCTGTGCCACAAGGGTCCTTTCACAGCACCCTCCTTAGATTTAAGGAAATGTAGGGCGTTCACGTGGAGCCCTGGGAGCATGGTGGATTTCGCCGTGGACTGCTGGCCGCCAGGGCGTTAGCCACTCTGGAAAAGAAAGAGGAGGCTTGCTGCTCCCAGAGAGATGGACAGCCTCAGAGAGCCCCAGGGACAGTTCTACTGTCCTTCAGGATGGCTGTGAGTCTGAATTGACTGGACGGCCAGGAGGTGAGAGAGAGAAAGAAGCCCCATCACCACAAAGCCATTGCTCCCCATCCCCCTGGTCCCTCCCTGCCCTATAGCAACCTCTGGTATGCTCTGTGTCTGAGGAAAGCCCTAGTCTGGATGTTTGTAGCAATAGAAGCACCTAGGATGTTTGACTACTTTCCCTGAGCGTGCTTTCACAGTCTGTGCGCATCACAGCCTGTGTCAGTACCAGCTCCTTCCTCTTTGACTCAAACGCGAGTGTTAGTCTGGGTAGACTAGAGAAATGAATCCATAGAAACTCATATGTGTAGAAGAGAGAGTTTTATATTAAGGGTAATTGTACAACTCAGTCCAGTCCCAGTCAATAAATCTGATATTGGCCCATATGTCCACTACCAATCTATAAAGTCCTCTTTAAACTCATGAAACACATGCAATGACACTGAATGCAGAATGATCATGGGCCAAGTCTTATAAGCATCTCAGTGCTGGCAGGGGTCTCCACAAGGCTTCTCCAGCACCCAGGGCTGCAGCAGGGTAGGTCTACGTGGCTTCTCCATAAGGATGTCTCACAGGAATTGAGTCTCTCTTCCAAGAAGGAAATACAGGAATTCCCAGAATTCTCAGGAGAAGGCCATGCCCACAGGGAGGCCTGATTGGCTATGACCCAATTGAAAGACTAGACTCCCCTTCACTCTTAATCCTCTCCAGTCCCAAATTGACACCAGGCTATGTAACTACCACAATCGCTTCCAGGCAAGCACCAGCAGTCCCCATGACGAAAGCATTCCCCGTGTCCAGGAGGCCCACTGTGACTTCACCTTCATCCCTTGGGCGCTTTCTTCCCCTCGTTCTCTTGGGGCAGAGCCCCACCTCCTCCACCCAGAAGGTCAGGGATGTGGGGACCTGGGCTGGGGGGATTCAGGCAGCTGAGCCATCTCTTCTCTCAAAAGCCAGGCTTAGGTAACGGAAGTCTGGCCTGAGCCACAGCGGGTGCCCTCTCCACCCAATGGCAGGTGGGCAGGGCGGGGCTCCAGGTGGAGGGCCACTTGTGATGTCCTGCCCACCCCCAAGGCCTTCTCCTCTCCCCCCACCAGGCCCCAACTGGGGCCTGTGCTGCTCCTCCCCCCTCCCCTTCTCCCTGGCTTCACCTTTTAGAGATGCCAGCCGGCCCGATGGGTAGGATGCTAGCTGAGCCCATATCTCCCTCTTTAGGGGGATGGGGGAGTCCTGACAGTACCAGCTCATTTTTGTGTAGGTAGAAAGAACTCCCCTTTCTCAGGATGAGCGCAGACCTCAGCCAAACAAAGAGGACAGAGGCTGGAGTTTTAGCCCCCTTTGGCTCCTTGAGCAGTGTGCACTTGCTGCTTTCCGTGCACAGCAACGCTGTAAGACTGCCCTAGAGAAGGGCGGCCAGGTGCCTTGTCTTCCTCCACACCCCCGCCCGCTCCCTATCACTCAGCTCCCTGGGGCCTCGCTCATCACCCCTAGGGTCTCCCTTCCTCAGATGGAGTCACTACGCCCAGCGACGAAGGTGATGGCCAGAGCAAGTCCCGCTCACAAGAGTTCAACTGAATGCCGCAGACATTTGAGAACCTCTGAGTGCTGGGTCTCTCCTAAACTGCCCCTCCTCTCCCCCATGCCAGGTAACACGGTGCCGGCAGTGTTTGCCATCCCGGCTGCCAACAGACCCGGCTTCACTGGCTACTTCATCCCCACGCCCCCCTCGTCCTACAGGGGCCAGACCTGGATGTCCTATGCCGCCGCCGCTGGGGAGAACGAGCTCCCAGGCCAGTGGGCCGACTCGGTAAGGCCCTTGCTTTTCCTGCTTAAGGGAAGAAATGGGGTGAAAGGTGGGGATGAAGTGCAGTGGGGCCCCAGCCCCTTCGACCAACCTGGCAGTTAGAGACCAGGCAGGGTGTCGTCGGGATGAAGCAGCCTTGGCAGCTAGCCCGAAGGTTGGAGGTGTAAGCCCACCCCGTGGCCCAGCAGGAGGCAGACCCGGCTCTCTGTAGAGAGGTCACAGCCCAGAAGGCCCCGAGAGGCAGTTCTACTGTCACATGTGGTTGCAAACTCACCTTGAGGGCGCCTAATAACCAGGAGTCCTGACAATGAAGCAATTGAGTTACAGCAGGAGACCGCCAAGTGCACGGTCAGGAGTGCAAACCTACCAGCTGTTCCACAGCCTTCTTCATACCAAAGGTGGTCAAGGGACCCTAACTCACTGTGGCCCCATGAGTGGTGCAAGCAGTAGAGCAAAACTGCTGCCAAAAGGTTGGAGGTTCAAGTCTCACCTAGAGGTGCCTCAGAAAAAAGACCTGGAGATCTACTTCCAAAATGTCACCCACTGAAAAACCCATGGAGGGCTGCACCTGGGACCCATGGGAGAGTGCCAGACTGAGCTCAGAGCCTTACTAATGGCATCCCTTAGACTGTGACTTGATGTCACCCTCTCTTCAGTTGCTTCATCTGTCAAACAAGGACAGCAATACCTATTTCCTAGGTTGTTGCTTTGACAAGTAAATGAGGTAAAGTGGACAAAGACCTTAGCATTAGGCCTGGCAGCTGGTTGAGTTCTCAGTCATTGTTTGCTATTGTGCCTAATAATACAGCCTGGAGCTCCTTTGTGGCCTATACAGAATACTAGTCCTGTTGAATGAATTGTGTTTATTAATGAGATACACAAATAAACTCTGACATCTTCTAAAGCAGTGATTCTCAACCTTCCTAATGCCCTGACCCTTTCATACAGTTCCTCATGTGGTGGTGACCCCCCAACCATAAAATTATTTTCATTGCTGCTTCATCACTGTCATTTTGCTACTCTGAACAATAAATTGTGAGAGGGTCATTCGACCCCCAAAGAGGTTGTGACCCACAGGTTGATCTAAAGGTTTTCAGCAGGGATTGAAACAAACACCTAGTCAATTCATTCAACCAGCCTATCCAGTGAGTCCGAAATACCTATTTTCTCACCAGACTCATTACGAGTGTTGCATCTGGACAGTGGATGGTTCAAGTCTCTCCCATTGGCTCCCAAGGGTCTTTTCTTGCCCCAGTTCCCATCCCCATTGCAGGCTCATCAATCACATCTAAAGACATGAACACCCACCTAACTCCAGGCCCCTTCTTTCCCCGCTGTCCTCTGCAGGTTCCCCTCCCAGGATACATCGAAGCTTATCCCCGGTCCCGCTATCAGCAGAACTCCCCCTCCAGGCTGCCTCGCCAGTACAGCCAGCCATCCAGCCTGCACCCCAGCCTGGAACAGGCCCCCGTGCCCTCAACGGCAGCATCGCAACAGAGCCTAGCTGAGAACGACCCGTCTGACACGCCCTTGACCAACATCTCTACCGCAGCCCTCGTCAAGGCCATCCGGGAAGAAGTGGCCAAACTGGCCAAGAAACAGACAGACATGTTTGAGTTCCAAGTCTAGCACCTTGCCCCAGGGGACTCTGGGCTCCAGCCTCCGAGGAAGCAGCCCTGCGATGTCTCAAGTCTGACGAGGAGGGACTTCAAGGAGGCCTGGACACAGAGTCTTGCCCATCTGCTCTCTCTGAGAAGGCGAACAGTGGGACTTCTGGGAAACAAAACTCTTGAAAGTTGAATTCTTGGCTGAGTCAGCTAACGTGGGTCCGAGGTCCCTGCATGGGGCCACACGTTTGATATTCTGTTACATTACATGTTGGAACCGTGTTTCCCGAGGGAGCCTTAGTCCCAAGAGACACTCATCTGCAGGTTCCCTGTCCAATGCCACATTTTAATAAGTCACCGGTGGGGAGCGGGGGGAAGTGCGAGCTCTCTCTCTGGTGACCTCTGCATGTTAATTCTGTTTCTGTGTTCGAGCCAAGGCAGGAGCGTGGACTAAAGCCCCAGACTGCTCTCTCCCTCCGCCCTGAGTGTAATCAGAAAAACCATCCCCAGTCGTTGCGAGGGGTGCTGACCCCAGCCAAGGAAACCTGAGTCCTTTTCTTTTACGAGTTCAGATTCAAAGTCAAATGAATTGGATGAAAACCCATGCTCTCAGGGGCTGTGCCTATAAATAGCCCACCCCCGCCTCCCCCTTCTTGAGCAAAGACCAAGGAAGAGAGAAGACGAGAAGAGCTGGTGGGTTGGTGTGGACGGGCTCTGGAAAAGCGGTTGTCATCCAGGAAGCTGAGCATCTTGCAAGCTGGCATCTGTCCGAGAGAGACCGGTGCGCTTAGCAAAAGGCAAAGTGGCCTTGTGTGGACGCGCATCCTTGCCCTGCACTGCAGGTGGCCTGAGAAGCAACCACGCATGCACGACTCTTCTCCCGGATGAGAGGCACATCAACTTGGACCAGGACGTCGCCCTCTTCAGTAGTGCTGCCCAGCCCTGCGCAGCCAGGAAGGTGACCGCACCTGTGGGAGACCGCATCTCCCCGGGCAGGAGCCAGTGCGTACAGGGCTCACGAAGCTAGAAAAGTCTCTTGGTGTCGGCCTAAATGTAAGCAACATTTTCCAGGCTATGGATTTAGCCAGATCCTCCTGGGAACTGGATGCGGAAGACATTGGCTGAGATAAGCGGGTAGCCAAGCTAGCAAGCAGGATCTCAAAAACCACCCTTCCTGGCATGGGACGGGGCTGCCAGAGCACCAGGCTATGCAAGGCACCGATGAGTCACCACCCGCAAAGCAAAGCAAAGCACCAACGACTTTCAGAGCAGAGAGAAAAGGAACTTTGGGGACCGGGGACTGGGTGGGGGTTTCCTAGGTGTCTGCTGGAGAATAAGGGCCTGTCCTACCGTCACCCCATCATCCATGTTCGCTTCTGCTGGGCCCATCGCCTTCTGTGTGCAGCATCTCTCCATTCTCCTCCTGAGTTTCTTTGGTCTTTACTGAGAGAAGATGGGAACCTAACATGCAGAGAAGAGGAGGGACAGAACTGATGGGATGGGAGACTCGAACTGTCAGCGCCCTGACTGTTGAGTTCTTTCTCTTTCCCCGGGGCCAACTGCCCCTCTGGGAAAATACCGGAGTGGATGTGTCATGAAAGTCCCAACCGAGTCTCTTGTTCAGATGATATTCGGTAGTGTCCTTTTGGTATGCTGGTTGATCTTTCATAGTGTTAGTTTTTGTTACTTAAAAAAAAAATCAGCTATAAATAAAATGTATTTTTGTAATTTCCATGTATATATATGGTATATTTCTACCAATGACCAATCGTAGTCCAAAACTCAAATCAGCTTGCAAAACACTGTGCACGATTTGGTTGACAGAGTAACGCAATGCCTAGGTCTATGAAGCAGACACGCCATGCACTTGAACGAACAAAGAGCCAAAGAAACTCAGCCTTTTCACGCAAATAATAGGAGTCTGATAAAGTCCATGACATTGTCCCATTTACCAATAATAGAAGATTTCATCAGAGCAGTGATGCCGATCCAGTACGTGGTCTGCGTGGTAAATGCCTAGGAATACTGTATGTGATAGTGAAGTGGCAAAAACTTCGGCGAATTGAAATAACGTGCAGGAGCTTCACAAGCCCGTGTCTGGGCTCTGGATGTTGCCACGACTCACAAAGGGCGAGTCCACGGTCCATGGTGGTTCCCCTCCAGCCTGCCAAGAATGCGGGCGCCAGGAAATCACTGAGTTGGTCAACTGAGATGGCTAAATACGGAACATGTTAAATCTGCACGTGTAGGACAGGTCTATGGGAAGAAACCTTAAGCAGCAAAGAGCTCCGTGTGTCTGTTTTCCTGCTAAGGGAGAGTCAGCCTCCATCCGGGATCACTGGCTGAAATGTGGCCATTCTCTGAAGCCTCGCCTAACCTTAAGGCGGTGATGGGTACTTGGACACCTCGCTCTGAGAAAGGTAATGATTAAAAATGATAAATAAAAGGTGCCTCGTGGAAGTAAGAATGGAGTTCTCCGAGAGCTGATGGAGGCCGTCGTTAACTATGCTTGCCATGACTTCCTACAGTCCAGGAGGCCATAGAGGCAGCGCCTTGACGTCCTCCAAGGGCCAAGCTGACGTTCAGAGATGGGCTGTGAGCTGCCTGAGGCCTTCAGCCCCAGCCTGCTCATAGTTTCACCCAAGGCGCTGCCCCTGTCACCACGCTGCCTCCCCGCTGGTCAGTGGCACACTTCTTTATCTGTGCAGTCATTTTTGTTGTTGTTGTTAACGCATCCAAGGGACTCCTATGTTCTTGAGAAGAAAAAAGATGATTGACTATGTAAGGAACTTCCAAGAAAGTGTGTAGAGTACAAATCATGTGTGGCATAATAAACACTTGTTGGCAGTGGTCTGGATATGATTTTTCTGCATCAGTGGAAAAGCAATGCCTTCTGAAAAAGTGGTTTCTTCCCCCCAGAGGACTGTTAAAGCAATGGTGTTCTCAACTGCTCTTCATGATGTGGGCGTGGCTTCCTCTCCCCCGGAGCCATGGATCCTGACAAACAAGGAGGCATTACAGCATGTAGGCCTGAGGTAGCAGTCACCATGCTCTGTGTCCCCGGGGGGTGAGGATGGGGATGGGGGGCTACTCCAAGAGTGCTGAGGTCTGTTGCATGCTGTGTGAGTCTGGGTAGACTAGAGAAACAAATTCATAGACACGCATATGGATATAAGAGAAAGGTTTATATACGAGAGAGATGGAACAATGAGAAAGCATCCCAACCCAGTCTAGTCCAAAGTTATAAGTCCGATATTAGCCCATATGTCTGATGCCAGTCTATAAAGTCTCCTTCCAACTCACGAAGCATGTGCAGTAGAGGTGTCCTGGCACTGACAGGGGTCTTCCCATGGCTCCTTATTTCCAGGGTTCAGGGACCATCTGCAGTATCCATTGGTGGTGTGAGCATCTCAGCGCTGGCAGGGGTCTTTCTATGGCTTGTCCGGCCCCAGAGATCTGGTTCCATCAGGGCAAGCCCATGTGGCTTTTCCTCCGGCTCCTCCATTCTCCAGGAATCAGGATCGATCCCCACGCTGTCACCTCGTCTTGTCAGTAGTTCGTCTCTCAGAGACTGAGTCAAGCCTCTCTTCTCCAATGGGGAAATACCACGAGACTTCCCAGAATTCTCAGAAGAAAACCATGCCCACACAAAGGCCTCATTGGCTATCTCCAGATTAACAGGCTAGACTCCACCCCTACATCTCAGTCATCAAATTGACATAGGTACATGACCGCCACACATGCCCTGGTACTATGAGCCCTTTATTCAGTGTCACAGCAGGCTGTCCAGGTACTATGAGCCTTGTGCAACAATGAGAGGGAAATCGTTGCCCTAGGAGGGAGTTACATCATCGGCAAAGGTTATAAAACAGTGGTCCTCCACCTTCCTCATGCTGCGACCTTCTCATACAGGTCCTCGTGTGGTGGTGACCCCCCAACATAAAATTATTTTCGTTCCTACTTCCTAACTGTCCTCTTGCTACTATAATGAGTCAGGCAACCCCTGTGAAAGGATGACAGAGATGACAGAAGGTCAGGACCCACAGGTCATGATACTGTGTGTTTGCTGGCTGGCTGGCACAGCAGAGGGACATGTCATTTCTGAGCACTTTTGACGAGCGAATGGTATCTTCTTTCTCTGGTGTTGCCAGAGCACAGATACTGCTAGTGGGCGCCTTCCGCAAATAGAACTTTATTTTCGTGCAGATGAAGAGGCTGGACGTCTGAAGTCAGGGTGCTGGTGCCAGGAGACTTCCTCTCTCGGTCAGCGCCGAAGGACGGGTCTTGTCGCTTTTGAGCTTCAGCTCCTGGGTGATCTTCATGTGGGGAGGATTCCATTAGTCTCCATCTCTGCTATAACCCTTGTCTGTTTGAACTCTTTTATATCTCAAAAGAAATCAACTCCGGACATGCCCCATACTAACCCTGCCTCATTAACATAACAAAGACACTCCATTCCTAAGTAGGCTTTTAACAGTGTCACAGCAACACTGTGCAGCAAGTGAAACACCGCCCGCAACTATTCTTACGTCAGAGTCATTGTTGCAGCCGCAGTGCCCATCTGTCCTGTCAAAGCCCTGCCTCTTTTTTTCACTCCCCCCACCCCCACCCCCATGCTACCAAACATGATGTCCCTCTCTGGGGACTGGTCTCTCCTGAGAACACTTCCAACGTTCATGTGACCAACTCTCACCACCCTTGCCTCAACGGCGCATTCTGGCTGGACTTCTTCCAAGACAACTTCCAAGAGATTGGCTGTCCCTGGTACTGTCACTATTTCTCACCAACACCATAGTTAAAATAACTGATTTTTGTTCTATCTTCTTTACTTAGGGTCTGGCTTTCACATACATACGAAGTGATTGAAAATACAATAGTTGGACTGAGCCCCGGTGGCGTAGTGGTTGTGCGCGGGACTGCGGCCCACTGGGATGGAGGTTCAATTCCGGCTCCCAGGAGCAAAGGCTGGACCTCCTACTCCCACCACCTGAGGGCAGTGATGCCTAAAATAAAATTTTAAAAAAAGAAAAAGAAAATACAATAGTTACAGTGCTTCCAGTTCTTCATCAGCTTATGGAAACATTTCATTAGGAATTCCATCAGTTCCTGGAGCCTTATTTGGGGCAAATATTTCAATACAGCGTGGTCACCTGCCTTTAGCACCATTGTTCTTGCTCATATGCCACCTCTTGAAATGGGGGATGTCAGCTAGAGACTCTGTATTCTTTCCATCTTCTTTTGCTGCTTCTTGCATCTCTCGATATTTTGCCCTTAGGCTCTTTCAGTATTACAACTCAAGATTTGGATTTTTCTTGAGTTCTAAGTCTTTTCATATTTTACTATAATATTTGACTCTGCTTTCTCCAGCTGTCCTCTGAAATTTTCTGCTCAGCTCTTTGACGTCATTATTGCTTCTATTTGCTTTAGCACTCTATGATTCAGAGCACGTGTTAGCGTGTCCTCTCACATCCACTTTGATCTTTTCATTCTTGTGTTTTTAAAGCCCTTTTTGCCTTCTTCACAGATGACGTGCTTGATCTCCTCAGGTCTTCTGTCATCAGTTCTTAATCAAATATGTTCTTGAGTGCAGATGGAATATACTCAAGGTGGTGTTTTGACTCTTGTGGATTTGTTTCAGTTTTCTGCAGCTGCAAGCTGAATTTACGTCTGGGTAAGTCATGGTCTGGTCCACAGTCAGCTGTCGGCTTATGTTAGCTGCTGACAGCAACCTTCTCCATCGTCTCTTCCCACCGAACCAAAAACCAAGCTCACTACCATCGAGTCTGTGCTGGCTCGTAGCACCCTCATAGGACAGGGTAAAACAGCCTCAGTGAGGTCCCAAGACGGTAACACCTTGCAAGACAAAAACCCCAGCAGCCTCTAGTGGTTTTGAACAGCTGATCTTGATATTAGAAGCCCAATGCAGTCAACTTGATTTCCATTATTCTATCTGAAGAAGTCCATGTGCATAATCAGCTTTTGTATTGTTTTTTAAAAGGTTGTTGTGATGAAGAAGTGATTGACTTTGCAAAATTCTCTCCTTTGATCTCAAGTTTCGTTTCTCTCACCAAGACCGTGTTTTCCAACTACTGTTCCTACCCCTCTTTGTTACCAACTTTGCATTCCAATGGCCAATTATCAGTGCATCTTCAATGCATGTTGAATCAATTTCCAACTGAAGATATTATAGTAAAATATGAAAAGACTTAGGGTCTTCATCACTAGCTTTAGTGGTTGGTGCATACATTTGAATAATAGTTGTATTGATTGGATTTGATGGTATTGATTGGGGATAGATATTATCCTATCACAGACAGCATGATACTTCAAGATTGATCTTGAAATGCCCTTTTTGATAATGAATGTAGCACCATTTCTCTTGATTGTGTCATTCCCAGCATAGTAAATCATATGATTTTCTGATTCAAAATGGCCAATACCAGCCCATTTCAGTTCACTAACACCTAGGATATTATTCTTTATGAGTCCTACTTCATTTTTAATGACTTCTAATTTTCCTAGCTCCATTCTTTATGTATGCTGAATGCTGATTATTAATTGATGTTTGCAGCTGTTCCTTCTCATTTTGAATCATGCCAACAGCAAGTAAAGGCCCCAAAGACTTTCCTCCCTGCGCGTCCTTATGGGTGACTGTATTTTGAGAAGAAAGCTCTTCCTCAATCTTACGTTGAGTGCCTTCTGACCTGAGAGGCACCTTTTCTCGCATGATTGCTGGCAATGCCTCTATTCATGAGGCTTTTAGTAACTGACATGTCTCCATGCTCTCCACAGGGTCTTCAGTGCCTGATTCCTCTCTAACCGACAGCCTCCTCATTCCTTCTTCCACAGCCATCGATGTTAGGAATTTGAGTGCCTGATGGCACCAGTTGGGCTGTGACCCCAGAGTTAAGCAGTTAGAAAACACCAGTTGGTTACTCCCACAGAGTGACAGTCTCCGAAACTGTGGCCACAGGGACACAGTTTGACCCTACTCTTACAGGGTTGCCATGCGCTGCAATCAACTCAATGGTAGTGAGTGTTTGGGGTTGTTATTTTTTTTAAAAACACACAAGTGGGCAATTATTAGGTCAATGATTTCAAAAACAAAAATACCCTCCTGTGAAAATGCAGCCTGGACAATGTGAGGAATTCAAAGACCTGGTAAAAAGAAATGTTTCTCTCCATGAGCATCATTGATCAAAGGAATTAGATATTGATTACATATAAGTAGCCCACCATTGCCTCCGTGTTTAAGACATCAAATCACAGGTATTCTTTTTAAAGGTTGAGGACAGGATGTGAACGCAGTCCATTCCTTGTTTCCTACAAGAAACCCCAGGAAGTAACCTGGAACACATACACACACACACACACACACACACACACCATAACTATCACCAAGGATTCGTCAGAAAGTAGACTCAGCCTGGGGAAGGGACGGACGCAGGTCTGAGTGCAGGAGTTTAAATTCTGCCATCTAGTCTAACCTTGCAGATGTTCTTCTAACAAGGAACTGGCTCATGTGTAAAGGTTGACTGAAAGACCCCAGGGACGTTTCAGGGTCACAGACACCACTCTCATTATGGGGAAGGGACTGAGACAGCAACATACTCTCACACACACACACACACACACACACACACATACACACATCATCCCACCCCACACTCAGCCCCACACCTGCTCTCTCCACGGACTTCAGGACCATTTTTCTCTGCACATCCGCCAGTTCTCCTGCTTCCCGGGCCAGCCAGCTTTCTCTGCTTCCCCATTGAGGTCAGAGATGGTCCTGTTTCCTTTTCCATACCCACCTAACTACCATCTCGGAGTCTGATGGTGCTATCTGACATCATCTCCAGCCCCTGGCTATACGCCTAAGTACTTGGCTAATCCAGGGCATTTGTCACAGGGGAGCCACTCTCAAGCCAGGTGCCCAGCCAAGAACACCGTCAAAAGCTCTCATGTATACACAGGGCCCTGTCATACGAGCATGACTACCTGGGGTGACCCTTCAGAGGAGACTTTTGAGGGGCGTCCAATCAGCCGAGGAGGGAGTGTGAGCTGGGCAGGGGGGGTCCTCAAAAGGAACCCACAAGAGGCAGAACCTCCCAGAACTCCAAGGTAGCAGCCCAGTAGCTAGTACTGCGTGATTCTGGACACCAGGGTCCTGCTACAGAGAGGCGGGCACCCTGCAGGGGAACCTCAGGTGAAAACCCATGCTCTCCAGACGCTGGCTAGTCTGGACCTGCCTCGACCACTCACCACCTTCTCCTGGCCACCCCCTCGCCCTTCAGCCCCAGCACACTATTGGTCCTGTTGTTGGATCTAGGAGGGGAGTACCAACCTCAGCCCAGTAGGCACTGTGCCTCATTTAGTAGACAATAAATATGCATCACTGGAATCACATGATCTTGGCTTCAGTGCTGTCCAGGTGGCGCACAGCCACCAAGTTGCAGGGATGAGAAAAGTGAGGGGCCTAGTCATTGGGTCTTTGAAAACAGAGCTGGTTTCCAGGAAAACGCGGTTGTGGCTCTGGCCTTCCAAATCTACTAAGTCCGTGTCCTGAGACTGGACCACACGCTCTGGATCAGTTAAGGGGAGCTGGTGGACCTGTGGTGCATGCTAGCATGTGGGGTGTTTCAGAAGAGGCCTACGTAGGAAACAGTGAACGGTGCTGGAGCCGGATTCCTGTAAGAGACAGAACGTTGCTTTGATGCTGTGGATTTGAAAAATAGGGATGCGTGTGACCGGGCAGAACGGTCAGCAGTCAAGCCCGTATTTTAGCAAGGCCTATTACACAATGAAATCGCCATTGCTGGGTGTCATCCTGTGACCTTGAAGAGACTTTGGTAAATTATGAGGCGAGGCCATCAGAGGGTTTTACAGATATTAACTGCAATCTCGTCTTCCATCCAGGAGAAAGCTGAGGCAGTCCAGTCCTGTAAAACGAGTGCTGCCGTCTCGGAAACCCACAGCAGCAGCCTGACCCGTCTTGTGGGGTCACGATGAATTGGAGCGGCTCGATGGCAGGGACTCTGTCATGCACTCCTCTACAGATTCCTGACATGGGCTCCCGTCCACCCACCCTGCGCACAAACCGAACAGAGAGGTCCGTAGGAAAGCCAACCCGAGGAGCGTCCCTGGACTAGATATTTCTGGAAACGGTATTCTGAGGTCTAGACCTCTTGCACCAATCGCAGATGGCTCGTGTGTCAGGTGGCTGCCCCGCCCCGCTTCCCATGGTTGGTGTGAACATCTCCTGGCAGAAGGTAGCAGGAAAAAACGCTTTAAAGCATGTGTTGGAAGGGACGCCCACTGAACGATCTGCTTCCCAGTCCAGAATCTTCCTGCTCCCCCATCCGCAGAATTCTCCTGTATGTTCACGAGGTCCACGACACAGCTGTCTGTTGCAGAGGAAAACACCAGGAAGGGCCCGCCCAGGTCAGCCCCACAGAGGGGCGTCCGCCATGGCTGCGGCCGCCTGTGCTTCAGCAGGCGTGTAAGTCCTCAGACACGGCCTCTCACTGGGGAGAAAGAGCCCACGTGAGACACACGGAGCACAGGCAGGTCCTGAATGTAGCTGTTGTCAAGGTACTGCTTTGCTTTCTAATTCACTTTGTTTGCCCTTAGCCTCTGCCAGGTGAGCATTTGTATGCTGTTAGCATTTTTTATTGTCAAATAAAAATGGCAAAGGCTTTCATAGCCCCCCAAACCTGCCTGGTTCTCATTGTATCTCCTCCCCAGGTGAGGTGCAGTCCCCCCAAGGACCCAGTTGTGTAGTGGTTCCTGCTGGGGGGAGGGGTGCCAGAACTGTCCCAGGGTCACAAGCCTTTCTGGCCCAGTGGGGGCCCAGAAGTGATGCCCACCTGGGATGTGAGTTCATTCATCATCTTCAACAACAACAGGAACTCACTCCTTGGCCTTTCCCAAGCCCCTGACGAGTCAGGGCTACACTATCCAGGAAGAAGTGTTCCTGGACCTGGCAGTGCCCAGGGCTGCTCTGACGCCTCTCTGAGAGGGAAGAAAGCCCTCATAGGGGAGTGGCTACCCCTGCTAGTCCTAGCCAGTCTGTCTGCTCCGCCCTAAGCTGTTGCTGCAAAGAAGTGTCTGTCCCAGGAGTCATGGTGGGAGGCTGACTAACCACCAGCATGTGGCTCATCTGGGGGCAGGGCCCACTGGATTCTCTCTCGAGGGAATCCCACGGAAGATGTTCTGTTAGCAGTGGATGTTGAGGATGGTGATGGTGACCTTAACGAGGCCATCCTGGCCTGTGTTCAAAGCGAAGCCAGAGACTGAGGAGGAGGGAGCTTGGAGGCAGGAGAGGAAGTGGGAGCCTGGGGCCTGTGACAAAGATGCACAAGAGTCCTAGGGCTCTCGCCAGAACCACCACTCAGGGGCGGTGGGGGGTGGGTCAAGGCTTGGGCAGCTACGCAGTGTTGCTAGTCACTGGGGCCTTATGGGCTCAAGTTCTCTGTTCACACTGAGAGGGCTCCGAGGACTGGGGAGGGCTGTGTCCTTTGTGCCTCTCTCACTGGGGCTTCAGGGATGCCAAAACACATGGCGCCTGTGCAGAGAACAGACCTGTGGTCCCAGGACACGAAGGGCACCCCCCCCCTCCTCCATGCTCTCCCCTTCCTTGTGGAACTGGGCTGCTCCTAGCTTTCAGGACACATGAAGGAATCAAGGGAGATGAAGGGTGCTCCCTCCAAGTGCAGGGATGGCGGGCAGGGAGAGAGCCAGGGAGCAGAAGCAGCAGCCCACAAACCCAGGTGACACAGCTTATCTCAGACTCTTGATTTCCCAGAATACACATCCTTGCCTCCCTCTCCTGTGCTTTGCTGATCACAGAAAGCCAGAGAGCAGGTGCCCAGGACAGAGTGTGGGATCAAGTCATGGGGACATGGTTGTTTGGGGCTCACAGCCAGCCCATGTGAGAGTAAAACTACTCTGTGCAGTTTTCTCGGCTGCTGTCTTTACAGAGCAGATTTCCAGGCCTTTCTTCCACATCCCTGCTGGGCAGGTTCAAACTGCCAGCCTCAGGGTTCACCATCAAGTGCTTTCCTGTTGGGCTACAAGGGTTCCTAATGAAACAATTGAGACCGCGATGGTGACCTGTCCACAGAGGGCTAGAAGGAAGCACACTGGCTTTGACTCCTCTATGAGCCCTTCGAGATGTGATTATGGCCAGTTCTGCTTTGCACAATTGGGCATTTTGCTGAACAAGGCCCCAGTGCTAACATGTGCACATGTAAGCTTCTGGCAAGACGGCGGAGTAGGCAGACATGCTACCCAGACTCTCTACAGCAAAGACAAAAAGGGACCCAAGAAAATAGGACTCGTCATCCTGGAACCCTGCGTTCCCGAGGGAAGGAGAGAGAAGTAGAAGAGTACCAACTGGCAGAAGGCACTGAACCAACAGAGCCAGAGAAGACAGCTGGGTTGTCAGCTGACCCGACATCTGCAAGCAGCGTTCAATTGAGGCAGCAACCTGAGCGCCCCGGAGTCAGAACCAATAGCTGGTGACCAGAAAGGGAGGGGTTTCCTCCCCGGCCCCCCCCATGCCCCCTCCCTCCTCCTGCACAGAAGTTTGGCCAGTTCCAACTCTCACTCCCCCACTGACTGGTGACATCCTGCTGCATAAGCCCTGCTGCACCTGAAATTGAAGGAGGTGCTTGTGGATCAGGTCCAGGAGCCAAGTGTCCCAGCTCCACCTTTAGAGTCTCCTGAACTCCGCGTCATCAACCAGCAGGAGATGATGCAGTGCTGCATGGGCAGTCAACAAGTCTTCCACAGCCAGCTGCCACTGGCACCTACCTCTGGATCTGCTACCCTCTCTGCAGGCACCACCTCAGCGGGCAGAAGCTCCATGGAGGGCCGGGGTCCCGCTGTCCACCGGCCCGCTCCTGGGCTGGCCAAAGGGGCCTCTTCGTCCTCTTTGAGTGCTTTCCCTGTTTTTCTTCGTTTTGGGTATTTTGCCCTTTTGTTGTGGTTGTTGTTCTCTTCCTTTGTGTTTTCTCCACTTTCTTTTTTCCCTTCTCCAGTTTCTCTTTTGTTTCTCCCTTTCCTTCTGTTTCTTTCTCTTAGTTTTTCCTTTGCTACTTTCTTTTCACTCTCTTCCCCCCCCTCCCTAATTTTGTTTATTGTGTTCCTTTCTTTTTCTGGTGGTTTTTGTCCTTTTTTTTTTTTGTATCCAAAACGGGTTTATTAGAATGGCTTGCCACACATCTTCTTCATTCAGGGTCTTTGAGTGCTGCTTCCATCTGAAGGAACATCCTTCTGTAAGCCTGGCTTTGCTTCCTGGAGGCTGACAGAGGACAACAGAGCAGCCAACACACACAACTGCCGCTTGTGCGTGACTGAAGACCGTGGTGATTTTATAGCAGCCTGGGCACTGGACATCCATGGGGTAGGAGTTAGGGGGAGGAAGGGAGGAGATTCTTTGCAAGAGGCATGATTGCCACGGAGGTCATCGGCACTGGAAAGGCTCTTTTTTTTTTCTCCTCCCTGTCCCACCCAGTAGGAGCCGACCAGCATACCCACACAGCCCAGCCACGTCCATGCCTCCTGGAGCTCCACCCACTGGGGTGAGAGCCCCTAGCTGCTCCTGTACCATCTGATCAGTGATAAACAGTGACCAATACCAGCCAAATCCACCCTCCCCTTCTCTCTATGAACAGCACACAATTTCTCCTTCTGCAATCATACCCACCAGGAGTTAGGTGGTGAACACCAAAGATGCACCAATAAGCAGTCACCAATTAAATCATTTTAAAATCCGAGACCAGAAGTTCTCAACCTGTGGGTCGAATGGCCCTTTCACAGGGATCACCCAATTCATAACAGTAGCAAAATTACAGTTATGAAAATCACGAAAATCATTTTATGACTGGGGAGTCACCACAGCATGAGGAGCCGTATTAAAGGGTCACGGCATTAGGAAGGTTGAGAACCACTGCCCTAGAAAGCCTCAATTTGCACAAAGAGACCCAAATGCAGAATCAGGACCCCTGGCAGAGGAAGAGATGGCATTCGGACTGCCGGATAGAGAATCCAAAAGAATGGTCCTGACAGGCCTTCGATGGACTGAGCAAAAAAGGTCAGGAACACTGTGGACAGAAATCAAGAAAAACAAGAGCATGGAGGCTGTCCCTGGACAGACGTTTGATCCCAGAGAAGGAGGTGGACAGTGGGTTTAACCTTTGTGGAGGCAGACCACTGGGAGGATTGCAACAACTGCCTTTTCAGTCACTAACTGAGCTTAACTATTCAATACACTGTAGGTAAGTGCTGGAGGATTCAATCACCACCCCCTCTTCCTTCCACCTCACCTCACGTCACACACACCCCCCCCCAAATAAAACTCTCATTGCCATCGAGCCAGTTCTGACTCCTATCTGACCCTATCGGACCAAGTAGAACTGCAGTTGACTTCGAACGGCTGGCCTTACAGTCAGCAAGCCATGGCCAAAGCTCCAGGTAGGAGGTTAGTTGCTTTGAGGACTGGACTTTTCCACTTGAAGACAGTTCTGAAAAAAAAAAAAATCATCCTGTGCAAGGGAAATGTGGCTCTCAGGACCACACCGGTGCTGCGTTGAGTAGGAAGTGCCTTCAAGACCGCACTATCTTCTCCTCCCCAAAAGGTTGGCGAAGATGAGGCCAGAGCACGCCCATTTCAGTTCACTTCCAAGTCTGCTGCTTCCACCTAGTGGCTCTCACCAGCAAGGAGCTCATGTGTTGAAAAAGTAGGCACCGTGGTTACAGTGCTAGACTCAACTTAAAATTTTAAAGCGGGCAGTTCGAACCCACAGTAGCTCCAAGATGTGGCAGTCAGCTTCCAACAGAAGCAGCCGTGGAGTCTCTGTGCACAGTGTTGCTCTGCCCTAGGGGTCACTATGAGTCTGGGATGGCAGTGTGATTGCCTGTACTTTTGAGGCAGGGTTGTTCATTCCTGCAATAGTCCATGATATAATCAATATTCCTTGTCAGTACCATTATTAAAAGATATGAATCCTTTGGTTCTCTTTAGTTACTATCCAAATTTCACATGTATATGAGGTGATTGAAAAATACCACGGTCTGGTGGGATGGGCACACCTGAGTCTCAAAATGGGCATCTTTGCTCTGTAACCCTTGAAATCTGTCTTTCTCTCGAGAATAGAATAGAATAGAATAGAATAGAATCATGACTTAATTGGTCTCATGTTCTCTGAGAGTCCCTGCCTCATCTCACTCAAAATAGTTAGCCATCCCTTCCAACTGCTCTCCCTCTACCCTCGGCTATCCAGTGCAGGAGAAATTGCTAAATGAATTAAAATGGTCAGGGTTCAAGCCATTCCTTAGACTTCATTGGGGCCCTCGAATCAGTTACATCTCAGAGAGACTGTGTTTGTTACATCATCTGGTGTCAACTTGAGGGGATTAAGAGTGAAGGGGTGGAGTTTAGTCTGTCCATCAAGTCACAGCTTGATGACATCATCTGGAGGTGCTAAGGAGATCAATAGCTCGCTGGAGGCAGGACACACACTCACTCCTCCCTGCAAGACATTTCTGCTGATGAGACACGTGGAGCTTCACTTGTGCTCTAAAGCTGGAGGAACCACGTGGAGACCCCTGCCAACGCTGAGATGCTTACACCGCCACTGGATCCACAAGACGTTCCACCCACTGGCCTGTGATCTCCCTGCATTCTGTGTCACTGCATGCGTTTCATGAATCTGAAGAGGACCTTATAGATTGGTATCGGACACATGGGCTAATATCAGATGTATGCACTTGATCTGGACTGGGCTGGGATGTTTTCTCCATATACAACTGTTCTTTTATATAAAGCTCTTTCTTCTACACGTGTGACAGTCTGTGAATTTGTTTCTCTCGTCGACCTGGACTAGCACAGAGACTCCATGTACAGCAGAAGGGGACACCGCGGGTCCTGCGCCATTCTCACACCTGTTCTTCTGTTTGAGCCCATGACTGCAGCCAGGGCATCCCTCCATCTCGTCCGTGGGCTTCCTCTTTTCGCTGCCCCTCTACTTTACGATGTCATTCTCCAGGAACCGGCCTCTCCTGACAGCATAACCAAAGTGAGTGAGACAAAGTCTAGCCCTCGTTGCCTGGAAGGAGCACTCTGGTTGTGCTTCCTCCCAAACGGATCTGTCGCGTTGGTGGTAGAGTGGTGAGCGCAGCTGCCTTCCAAACAGATATGTCCGTTCTTTTGGCAGTCCCTGGTGCTCGGTCTTCCTTGCCTGCACTAGACTTCAAATGCATTGATCATTCTATTTCTTCTCTCTTCCTTAGCTAATGTTCAACTTTCACAGGCATGTGAAGTCAACGACGTCTTTTAAGTCGATCCAGAATAGTAAGCCCGTAATCAACGGAGAAAAACAGTGTTGTCACCAACTATTACGAGGAGAACTGAGTTTCCATGTGCCAGAGAATTAAACTGGACCCCACATCACACCACAGACAAAACTACCTGGAGATCATGGGCCCAAACCGTACAACTCTTAGAATAAGGCAAGCCAACTTTTGTAGTAGATACTTCTATCATGACAAGTACGCGTCCTTCAGCACTTCCGATGTAGTGCTGCATTCTGCTGAGTTGATGTCAGAGGCAGATAAGAAAGAGCCTGCTTTCGAAGGGCAGGCCGCCCCCCTGGTTCATCATTCCCACCTCTTCCACCCTGACACGGGGCGGTCAAACCAGGGGATTGCAGAGCTTCGTTGAACCTTCATTCCCACTTCCAATGCCTCAGATCCCCTCCTGGTGACCGCCTGATGCAGCCAGAGGGGAGCACGGGCGAGGGAGCACCACATTAAATCTAAAACAGCGGCCCCTTTGCCTTCACGTGCCTTCGTGGTTGTGTGGGTGGGTGCCGAAGGGTCAGGACTGAGAATGTACTTCTGTCCCGGTCCTTGGTGGTCTGCCTCTGTCTGCCAGCTGCCACAGCAAGAGCACCATGAACATGCCTGAGGGCCGGGAGGGCGGAGCGCACCCAGGCCCCTCCCGGATCTGTGCCTCCCCGAGGAAAGAGCCTTACAAGAACAGAGTTCCTAACCTGACTCTGTGCCTGGGGTGAGTTACTTGACCTGCGCTTCCATTTCCATCCGTGCAAACATACCACGCGTCGGGCCTACTCTGCAAGTGGATGGTGAGAGATCTGATGAGAGAACTGTGCCCAGTGTCTGCTGGGGTCTTTGGGCTCTCTCAGTCAGACCACTGTGCGTGCTGCTCTCAGGAGGCCTGCGAGCGGAGACTGGAACCCCAGCTGCCTCCACCCTGAGTCTTGCCTGGGGTTTTCCTGATGTCTGACTCTTTCTAAATGCCTCAGAAGATCCCCCAGGCGCGCTCACTAAGGTTTCCTGGGAGAACAAAAGGCACTGCTCTAACAACAGCTGGCTCTGGGCAGCAGGAAATGGCTCCTTCCTGGAGGAGGGGGACTGCCGAGAACACCTGTCCTCTGCAAGAGGACTCTCTTGGGTTGAACAGAGCATGCATATTCTGAGGGCATGCCTTGCCTCTGGGCCAGTTCCCTTCCAGTTCACCCCAGCACCCTGAGAACAAAATGTGCCATCCTCACAGCGGTGGGAGATTTGAGGCCGTCTTTGCAGCTATTGTCCAGCCCCTGCTGATGCTGTGAGGTGTCCGTGAGACAGTGTGGGCCCCTCGTGACCCCATGGGGCCCAGTCGTACTGTCTTCAGGGGGTGCTGGACTGTAATCTTTACCAGAGCAAAATGCTAGGTAATTTCCTGCAAAGTCACTGGGTGGGTACGAACCCCAGCCTTTCAGTAAGCAGATGAACACTTACTGTTGTGCCACCAAGGCTTTTAGACCTGCAAACCGTTTGGGGTGCTGTTTAATGAGATGCCAAGCTTCAGAGACCAGGAGCTCCCACTCGACACTTGTCCACATGCTTTGCCTTGGTAACAAGCAACTAGAACTGGGTATCCGTACCCCCTGCGGGCAGGCGTGAGCATGGCAGTCCTGACCACGGCTAAATGGGTCCTGCCCCTCTCTGCCCTCATCCCTCCACTCTCCCCTCACTCATCCCGACCCTCACTCATGCTGGCTTTTTGCGGACCCTCACTTCTGCCTGGTGCATTCCCCCAAGGAGTCCCACAGCGGTCACTGTCGACCCCCAAGCCGTGCTTCCAATGGTTCTCTCCTCAAGAAAGTCTACTCCAGACATCTACCCTCTCTTCCTGCGGCCCACCTCCACTCTCCTCCCTCGGCAAAGCACCTTCTCAGAATAGCCTATTTCTTTCCATTTTTTAATGCTAAGAACTTTTCTAAGAATACCAATTTACCAATTTCTATTTAGGAGCTCTCTCCCCAACCCCAATGCTAAACTGCTAGAAGCACTCGTAGATCTTGAGTATAAAATTGTCTAAGGAAAGCCATGGCTATGATGCGTTTTCAGGGAGTTGGGGGGTCCAAAAGCCATTAGAAAGAGAAAGAAATTTCTAATTTCTTTGAGAACCCCGATTGTTCCAGGCTTCAAAGGGTCTTTCTGAGCAGACCAAAAGCAGCAGCAGAACCAAACCATGTGTCCGTGGCTGCTCCCAGTTCCCACCGCCCCCGCCAAGCCTACCCATCCTCCTTCTTGGCCTGATGGTGACGGTGTTGGGGATCCACCTCCTGCCAGGGCCCACAGAGCTCTCCCCCTTGGCTCAGGAGCCTCTGAGGGCGGCACTTTCAGAGCCCAGGAGTCAACGTCCCCACCAGCCGAGCCCGCAGTGGCACAGACAGGAGAGAGACCACGTGGTTTACCACACACGGATGGGCACTGTATGTATGTGCAGGAGGTGCTGGGAGCAACAGGAACAGCAGTAAATATAGAACAAAAAATAATGAGCTTTGAAATGACAACGAACGGGACACATTATCTAAAGCACTAACACCTAAAGAGGCCGCTGCCCAGGCGCCGGTGGGCAGCTCCTCAGGAGAGAGAGGCCGACTTCTTCCCAGGCTGCCTGGTCTTCAGTCCTTGCAACTTCTCGTCTTTTAGCGCCTTCAAGAATTTATCTGTAGGAGAGCAAAACAAAGGCGGCTAGAGAGCGCTTCTCCTTATGCTTCCAAAGCAAACTTATGGGATTCTACTGTGGGCCCCAAACCCATGTGCAGTCCAAGTTGGAAAAAGAAGAAGGAAAAACAAAAACAAAACACCCTCAGAGCCAAATACATTCTATTGGAGAATACAGAACTAAGAAATTCAGGTCTTAAAAAGATTTCTGGGGACTGATTTCTTTCCGTGGCTGCAGAGATAAGGAATGGAGGGCCACGTGGATGGAAGCATTTGGGATGGTCCATTCCCACCCCATGGTGTAGCAGGCAGCCTATGGCAATGAGCTTTAAGTGGAAACTGCGATCGATGGCCAAGAGAAACTGTTCACTTGGTGTCCGCCTCCGGTAGTGCCCAGGGCACATGTCATACTTGCTGTAGCTTAGGCACCCCTCTGGTGGCAGGTGGACCACTTTAACCTGCTTTATACCATCATGAGGGTGGTCTTCCTAGAACCATCCATACTTCTCCAGGGGTCAAGTAAAAAGTGTTGTCCAAGGAGCTGATGGCCTGATCAAGTCTGCTGGGCAGCCTCTGGCTACTGTGCAGCTGGTCCTTCTCGAGCTGGAAGTGGACTTAACAACTTCGCCTTCCAATTTGAAAGGACCTGTCAAACTGTCAGAGAAGTCCTGCCCATGTCCCCACACCACAACAAGTCTGCCCTGCCTTAGAGCCCTAAGACTTTAGGCCTATGATCAGATGGTGGCATTCAAGACCCTGGCCAGAGGTATCCCAGGGTCAGGATCTCAGGGTCCTAGGAAGCTGGCTTCTAGCTCTGAAGTCAGTGTCCCAAAGGGGTGCAGTGAATGCTCGTGGGCCTCAGGAATTTGCACAGTCTGTACTTTCCCCCACAGGGCCCTCAAACTGACTGTCTACTTCCGAGTCCTCTATGAGGGCCCCAGATTAAGATGGCAAAGCTCTAGCCTCTGGCCACAGGGGAGGTTGGTGGTATGTGGGCATACTTCAGCCCAGGTAGGGGGAACTACAGGGCTGGAGGCTTACAATTCAGGATGGGGGCAGGGTGGCTGGCATTCCAGGTTTAGGGGCGCCAGGTCCTGACTGACTGAGAAGGGGTCCAGGTGTATGGGATGAAAGATTCCCTAAAGGACCAAGGGGTTCCGAGGTCCCCATCTGTGGTTGGACTGGAGTCCGTTGAAATCTCTAGTGGAGGAGGCTGGTTTCTGGGGTCTGGATTTGACACCTGGGACCCCTAGGGGCTGGAGTCAGTCCCGGGCCACATTCTGGGGCGGGGCGGGGAGCCAGGGGGTGGAGCCGAGGGAGGCGGGGCGGGGCCCGGAGGTCACGCACAGCGCTGGGAGTCGAAGCCGTCCCCCGTGATGGTGAGCAGCTCCAGCTCCTTGATCCGGATCTCCAGCTCGCACAGCTCCTCGGGGTGGGAGGCAGAGGCGAGCCGGGGGACCGGGGGGCCGGGCACCTGGGGTGAGGCGGCTGCCTCGGGCCCCGGCGGCGGCGAGTAGAAGAAGCGCAGAGGCTCGTAGGGGATGGAGGCCAGGCCGGAGGGCCAAGGCGGGGGGCAGGGGCGCTCACTGGGGGGCCCCAAGCCGGGCGGCGGCGGGGGCGGGGGCGCCGGGACCGCCTGGGGCAGGGGCCGGCCCCCCACCGCCCCTCCGGCCGGCGTCCCGCCCGCCTTCAGCGGCACGAAGAGCTTCTTCCAGATGTTGAAGTCGCTGAGCGGGGACGAGGAGATGCCTCTGTCGTAGAGGGACGGGAAGTAGAGGGGCGGGGCCGGCCGCTGGCTCATCGTGGGGCTCTGGCTGCCGCGCCGCCCCTTCGGCATCGTTTGAATGGGAGGCTGCGTGGGAGGAACCCCGCGCCGGGAGACTCGCGCTCGGGCCCCGAGTCAGCGGGGTTCTGAGGTTCCACAAGCCACGCCCCGAGGGGGCCCGGCCCCGCCCTTTCGCGCCGGCCCCGCCCTGAACGGCGTTCTGGGCGAGCAAGCCCCGCCCCAGCAGGTGGCTCCGCCTGTTGACTCCAGGTGGCGGCCTTCAAGGCAGCGGTGGGATGTGGACGCCTGCAGTGGTTCCAGTCCCCTGGGTTTCCTCTCCGACCGCCCAGGGAGGACACATGGGGTAGTGAATTTGCACTATCTGTCTGGAGCGGCTGCTATAGTGAGTTACACGTTAGACTGCTAACCCCAAGGTCAACAGTTCGAAACCACCAGCTGCTCCACAAGACAAAGATGAGGCTTGCTACTCTTCATGAGTCAGAAGCAACAGACTCCCAGCCTTGTCACGCTGTTTGCTTCCCCTTCTGTCTCTACATGCCACAAACCAGGTCCTGTGCTCTCCTGGCATTGTAGGCGACCCAAATTCCCAGCTCTAGAGTTTAAAAAGGAAGGAAGGTTTCTCCACCTGGGAACCTTGCAAACAGCCGCCACCCCACCCCACCCATTCCCGGAGCTGGAGGAAAGCTATGGATTATTGCCATGTAGCATTCCATCCAGTGTTGGCGACTAACACAGGAAAATATGACCAGGACTAGATTTCCTAACTTAGAGCAGAGGGAATCTGGAAAGCTAAATTAGAGAGGAAGTCCAAGCACATTATCCTTCTTTAAATGTCATTCCCACAGGTTCTCCCCAACAGCTATGCTGCCTTAAATTAAGCACTTGGTTGGTTCTTTCTCCCTGTCAAAGCAGGCATTCATTGATGATCTCTTTCTGCCAAGGTACCCATCCCTCCTCATGCCTTCCCCCAATGCACGGATTGGGTTTCCTCACCTGTGAGTGCAGGGACTGTACTGCGATGACCACCCACCTTGTAACTGACTTTTGTAACTCCTGAATATGCATGACTCATGGCTACCTATAAAAGCCCCCAAACAGTAAAGAGGCTGCCCCCTGCCGCCCTCCTCCCCCTGTTCTCTGTTCGGACCTGGCTGCTGAGATCATAGCTAATCCAGGAGGTGAGCATCCTGCCATGAAATGTGTCTGACTCCTTGTATCTTATTCACTCTGCTATCTCTCCTATCTTCTATGATTTTACTGTGATCTTTGTGTATTATCACCGTACACAATTGCTCCTAGGACCTCCCGTATTGTCAGAGGCTGAAGTCAGAGGCAGGTCTTAATGCTGACAAGCCAGGACTGTGGGTGTCTGCCTAGCCTCTAGCCAGGAATCCCCCCTCACCCTCACTGTCCCTGTCACAGCCCTTGCTCCTTCTTTTTTTAGCCCTCTCTCCTCTTGAAGCCCTTCGCCCTCCCCACCCCACCTCAAACACAGCCTCACTTCTTGCTTTCTCACTCCCCTCTGGGGAAACCCCTCTCACTGCAGTTTCTCCTGCTATCAGGACAGTTCATTTGCCTCCCAGTCTCCTTCAATAAGACTAAACTCTGTGAAAGCATGACTCCTTTGTTTGTTTGTTGGTGGGGGGGGGAGGTGTACCACTGCCCTCTGGTGGAAGTAGGAGGCCCAGCCTTGCTCCTGGAAAGCTGCTGCTGAATTTGAACCGCCAAGCCAGTGGGCTACAGTCCCCCACTCAAACCACTACGCCACTGGGGCTCAGCCTGAAAGCGTGACTCAGCATGGTGTTTATGCATCTTATACAAAGGAAGATGTTTCAAAAGCTTCATTGTCTGCTGGAAGGAGTATATGGAGGATGCAGGCTGAAAAGACTGGCTGTAAAATTAAATTAACCAAGGAAGCAAGCAATACATAGAACCACCACAGGTTGCAGAAGCAAGGTCTAGAGGAGGGAATCGTGAACACGGAGACACATGACAATGTGACATTGTGAAAATAAGTCAGACACGCCTCAGTTGTTTTTTCAGATCACAAACTTCCTTCTTCTGAAAGACTAGGTTCAACAGGTTTAAGAGACACGCACGGCAAGGTCATCTGTGACCCCTTTATTCTCAACAAAGATTGGAGCATCAAAATTGGCATTAAGGTGTTTATTAGAGAATACAGACCTGCAGGAGAGATCTACTGGGGAGGCAGTGGTCTGTCTCCAAGCTTACAAACGAAGTGGTTTTTATAGGGCGGGTAACTTAGTCAAGAATCAGTATGTGCTTCTTGGGGCAAGGCTTCTTGTCTGAGCAATTTGCGCAGTCCTGCAGTGTTGCGAGCTCTTTCTTGGTCCCTCTTCTCAGCAGGTGCTCATGCGGTATTGGGCCAAGATGACATCCAAAAATTCAAAGTGGAGTTAGTAGCAAGGGTGTCTGAGGTACTGAGCACAACTAGTTGGGCATGCACACAAACCTATTATTCTCAGTTCGCATCCCAGGTGAGGGCTGGAACTGCCGTATTGGGTCACTCGCAGTCTCGCTTCCCCTGGCTGTGCATGCCTCTGGAGTCAGTTGACCAGGTCTTTCAGGAGAAGGAAGTTTGTGCTCTGAAGGAAAACAGAAGTGGAGGCTTTATTTGTTTCTGAGGTCATTTTACAATGTCAGATTGTCTCTCCTAAGGTGCCCTGGTGGTGTAGGGTGACGGGTGTGGTTGTGATCCGCCTGGTCCACAGATTAAAACTATCAGCAGCTGGGGGGGGAAGCAGGCCTGGGCTTTCCCCTCCCGTGAACAGGTTCAGGGCTGCTGTGAGTCAGCGTTGTCTCCTGGCAGTGACCTTGGCCTTGGGATGTCTCATGCTCCTTCAGGAAGTGTCCCCGCCACCGGCCGTTTCTCCAGCTGGGCCTGCCTTTGGGAGTGAATCGAGTTTCACTCGGCCACTGTCTCTGTATACGATCTCCTAACCGCTAGGCGGCCTAAAATGGGGGTTCCAGCACGAACCCGGATTTGAACTAAGAATGCAGACGTTGTGTGCATGCCGAGTCTCCCAGACACCCTAGCCACAGACTGCATTTTGAGTTTCGGGATTCCCCTTGGCCCAACCATCGGGGACGGGGACCAAGAAAGAGCTTGTAAAACTGCAGGATTGCACACAGCTCAAACAAGAAACTTGCCCCAGGAAACACATAGCAAGTTTTGTCTCCTAACTCTCGAAAGAGACAGTCACGTATGGCATGTCTTCCCTGCAGGTCTTTGTTTGTGCATAAATGCCATCAGTGATTTCAACTCTCTAGTCTTGTCCATGCTCATCTCTCAGATGAAGGCCATGGGAAACTACAGGGCCAGCAATGTGTACACATTCTAGACAAGCTTCTCTCTTTCTCTAATGAATAAATGAAATATGCTCCAAACTAGCTTAATTTAAAAAAACAAACGAAACCACAAAAGCCCCAGACACAACTTATTGTGGGAATAGAGGTACCATCCTAACCCTAAAGGTTTTCAAATTCTCTGAATTAATAAAATTCAGCTTCCTGTGTTTAGACATTATCCCTGAGCCTTTAGTCCGCCATTTGGTGGCAGAGACCATGCCTGCTAGGTACTCATGGAAGTGTTTTCTTACCTGACACCCAGGGAGACTGTGTTCGTGTACTCTCCCTGCTATTCAGTTCCCCTGCCTTCTGGCCAACGAGATGTGATGCAAGCCACTTCTAAGTCTGACTATCAGCAAAGATCACTGTGATTTTCTTTGCCTCCAGGTTTCTAGGTCCGTGGAATTGGGGCGCCCACACAGACCAGGCTATCTACCTCTGGGGGTCCTTTTGAACGTTATAAGAACTGGTCCCCTGGAGTCACCTGCAGGTCACACAACAGCTTGGATATTGAACGTGCTGCCTGTGGCACTGGATTCTTCTGGAACATCACCGATTTGCAGCCAACTGTCCAAAACAGGAACCCCAGGGTCGGACTAGGAGCTGTGTTCTGGGACGTATGGTGTGCCCTTGCTCCTCTTTCCATCGCCCAACCCAAAAAAACGAACTCCCTGCCATTGAGTCAGTTGTGACAAGATGACTTGTCGCAGAGTAGAATTTCCCCCTGTGGCTTTCCAAGATGGTAACTCTTTACAGGGGGAAAGGAACCCTGAAATCCTGCTTTGAGAGCATCTTCTACAAATGAACATAATCACGGCATTTATAACCCACGTTCTAGGAATGTTTGCCAGACAAGTCCAAGTGATGTTGTCAGTTCAAATCCTATCTGCTCACACAATCGATGTATTGTTCACGCAACTTGGCGGTGTGAGCTGTCTACCAACAAACAAGACAAGAGCTTTATTGTGTATTGGTCTCCAAGGAAACGGTCCAACAGACATGACCTTCTCCTGCAGGATCCAGAAGGGGGTCTGCTCTTGGACCATGAACGGGGCGGTGAGCTGGTGTGGTCAAACCCATGACAGGTTCCGGGCAGTCTCTTTCTCAGGCTGTTTTCTCAGATTGGAGAGGCTTGTTGTCTACATTTCAGCTGCCAGTATCATTTGTGAGTTGTGTTTGAACAGGCGCCTGAAGCGGGAGGTGGGTTAATCTCTAACTTCTACAAAGAAACAGCAAAGGCATGTTCATCTATCATGAATTCCAACCGGATCACGAGGCTGAGAGCCCCTGGGTGACGAGGCAGCTCACTGTGTGGTGATCTGATGGTCCTTGTTCCCAGGAGAAGGTGGAAGGCACGGTTCAATCATGTTAAGACTAGCCAATGGGAGATCTACGATACTTCCTCTTTTTCTCCTTATATGCCTTTCTGTGCCTAAGAAATCCTGGAAGTGGGATGCGTTAAGCATTTGGCAAGGGCTGCTCCAGGGAAATAAGGCTTTCTGCTCCTATAATGATTTAATCTCAGAACCTTCTGGAGAAGTCCTCCTCCATTATACAGGATCACAATGAGACAGAATAGACTCACAGACAGTAGTGGGTATTACATGCAGCTTCTGTAAACTATTTGCTTTTTCAGGAATGAAAATAGTGTCCTTAGTGTCCCTTTGTCCCCTCAGAATAAACCTTTTGTTCAAACTCTGGTGAGTTTTGATGCTTTGTAACAGAATAACTTGGACTGTGAAGTGAACAATAAACACTTTGGGGTTTTTCATTCAGTTCTGGGATTGTTAGGGCAACTCAAACCAAAAAACCAAACTCGTTGCCATCAAGTTCATTCCAGCTCATAACATACTCTCGGATAGCTAACCTGGAGCCTGCTGCAATTATGAGTGTCCATGGGAGAGATTAATGCAAACATGGGGAGAGATTTTTAGAAATAAAGTATGTGAGCTGGGGAAAAAAGCATAAAAGGTATCAATTATAGATTGGCTGAAGATATTGTTAAATTCTTCAATTTCTGTATCACTAGCTTTAATGATTGGGGAACAAATTTGAATGAAAGTTATATTCACAGGATTTCTTTGCATGTGGATAGATATTCTATCACAACATTGTACTTAGAGATCTTGAAATATCCTTTTAAAATAGATGGAGGCTGTCAAAGATTTCGTCTTCCTTGGATCCACCATCCAGGTTCATGAAAGCCTCAGTCGAGAGATAGAGGACGCAGTGCATTGGGAAACCTGCTGCACAGACCTCTTTTGAGTGGTGAAAAGCCAGGATGTTACTTTGAAGGCTAAAATCTTCCTGATTCAATCCACGGTCTTCTCAATCCCCTCATATGCATGTGGAAATGGGACACTGGGTAAAGAAGACCAGCGGTTTGAGGCATTTGAATTCTAGTGTTGGTGGAGAATATTCAAAGTACCAAGGACTGCCAAAAGAACAAACACATCTGTCGGGGAGGAAGTACAACCAGCGTGCTCCTCAGAGGCAAGGAAGACTTGGTCTCACTTTGGCTATGTTGTCAGGAGAGGGTGGTCAGGAGAAGAACATCAGAAAGCAGAGAGACAGCAGAAAAGAAGGTGACCCAGGACAAGACAGAGTGGCACCGTGGTTGTAACAATCAGTTCCAACATAAGAATTGTGAGACTCGTGCAGGCCCCAGCGGTGCTTCATGGGGTTGTACATAGGGAGCTCGGAGTCAGAACTGACTTGACATCACCTAGCGAAACATTGTAGATAGACATGTCGCTGAGTTACTGAGTTTGGGGCTGAAAATAAACGTAGCTTCTGTAAAAGGGTCAGCAAACTGCCATCTGTGAGCCAAACATGTTTTTAAGGGAGCCATGAGATAAGAATTTTCCATTGGTCAGACAAGTCCAAAACATTACTCTCTGGACCTTTAAGAAAAAACTTACTCAAAGCAATAAAGTCACCAGGGAATACCAAATACAGACTTTGGGGCCAGGGCCTGGCACGCCATCAGACTGTGAAAAACACTTCTAAAGGTCAACAGGCCTGAACTATGGACAGGCCTTTCATTTTCTGTCACTGCAGGGTTTTGTTGTTTTTGTTTTGCTCTGTCCTGTTTTTATACTTATTATTTGTCTCTGCATATCTAGCTAGATAAGATAAGCGGTATAAACAATCCAGACAAAGGATCAATGGGACATAGGTTCTGGAAGGGCATGGGAGAAGGGGAGGTGGGGGGGTGGAGGGAGGGGGAAATTGGGTGTTAGCAAACCTGTGGTACCCCAGAACATTTGTTTATGCATCCCTTGCACCACCGGCTGACTGTCCCCTGCTGTCTGCATGCTGTGGGTGGCTGTGTGGGTGGAAGAAGTCCTGCCTCCTGGAGTCTCCATGTCAGTCGGGTCACATGATGGGCACAGCACATGCCTCCCCTCACTTGTTAATGAAAGTGATGGTGGTTCGTAACACCACTGTTGAGCTTATGCTGTTAAATATTGCCGTATTTTGCTTTGTCTTAATAAATATCTTAGTATACTGGTATTATTTGGTTCAGAATATTTTTTTGTTTTCCTGCTCTAAAAACTGGGTGTGTCTTATGGTTAAAAAAATACAGTACATGTAACCCGCTCCCAGGGGGACGGACAGCAGAAAAGTGAGTGAGGGAGACATCCATCAGTGTAAGACATGAAAAAAGAATAATGTATAAATTATCAAGGGTTCATCAGGGAGGGGAAAAAATGAGCTGATAGATACCAAGGACTCAAGTAGAAAGAAAATGTTTTGAAAATGATGATGGCAACAAATGTCCAAATATGCTTGACACGATGGATGGACTGTGATAAGAACTGTGTGAGTCCCCAGTAAAATGATTCGAAAAGAAAAAAGAAAGAAAAGGCTTACTGGTGCCTGGCTTATAGCATAAAATAAAATAACTCACTGTCATCAAGTATATGCCAAGTCACAGCAGGACAGGGCAGAATTGTCCCTGTGTGTTTCTGAGACTAACTCTGGGTTAGAAAGCCCTGGGGCTTCCCACTGTTGACTTTGCAGTTCTGTAATGCCATCACCATCATGCCTTCGGGGCTCTTGACTTGTTCCAAAGGGACTTGCATCTGATTAGAAAAAGGGACTTGCTAGATAAGAGTCAGGGCGTGTGGGCTGAGCCCCGGTGGCGTAGTGGTTGTGCGCGGGACTGCGGCCCACTGGGACGGAGGTTCAATTCCAGCAGTGGAGCTGGGCCTCCTACTCCCACCGCCGGAGAGCCGTGATGCCCCCCCCCCCCAAAAAAAAAAAACCCAAAGAGTCAGTGCGTGCGCTGAGCCCACAGATTCCGGTGCTGGAGTGGGCTCTCTCGGGTTTACCCCCTTGTGGCACAAGATAGCTGCCAGAGCTCAGTCAGCACATTCCAAAATAATCTTATCCAGAGTCACAGTGCTCAGGGCAACGAATGACGACTTTCTTCAATTCCCCTCATTTTATCAAGGGGAGAAAGCATTTTCTGGAAACCTGCTGAGCCACCTCCACCCTCAGCAGATTTCCATCACCTCGAACCCCTCACTGAAAAGAAGCCTGGGACAAATAAGTGTCCTCTGCAGTGAAAGGCCGGCCAAAGAGAGGGGAGGTGAGCGGAGACACCAGAGTTCAACCGTGTTTCTGCCAATGTTACCAGCGGTGTGACACATTCTAGGAAACAGAACCATCCCTGGATTTCTAAAACTCGGTAGCATTTTCAGTGAAATGTCATTTAGTTTTCTTTCTAGTTCACACACAGAGTTCATAAGCCTCTTTCCGGACCAGGCTGAGCAGGAGGCGCCATCGTGGGAGTTGACATCCGCCACAACAAGGACAGAAAGGTTTTCCGCAAGGAGCCCAAGAGCCAGGACGTCTGCCTGCACCTGCTAGTCAAGCTGTACCGGTTTCTGGCCTGGCGGCCCAACGCCACCTTCAACCAGGTGGTGCTGATGAGATTGTTTATGAGCCGCGCCCACCGGCCGCCCCTGTCCCTCTCTCGGATCAGGATGATCCGGAAGATGAAGCTTCCCGGCCGAGAAAACAAGGCTGCTGTCATCATGGGGACCATAATGGATGACGTGCGGGTGCAAGAGGTGCCCAAGCTGAAGGTGTGTGCCCTGCATGTGAGCGGCAGGACCTGAAGGCGGATCCTCCAGGTCGGGAGCAAGATCCTCACCTTTGACCAGCTGGCCCTGGACTCCCCCAAGGGCTGCGGCACCGTCCTGCTGTCCGGCCCGTGCAAGGGCCAAGATGTGTACAGGCATTTCGTCAAGGCACCGGGGATCCCCCCGCAGTCACACCAAACCATATGTCCGCTCTAAGGCTGGAAGTTCGAGCGTGCCAGAGGCGGACGTGCCAGCCGTGGCTACTAACTAAATCTAACTCCAGATCCCGTCCTGTTATTAAAAACGTTTTGGGTTCAAATCCAGCAGCAGCTCTCCAGGAGCAAGGCTGGGCGTCCTACTCCCACCAGGGCAGTGATGCCACACACACACACACACACACACACACACAAAAAGTTTTGGATGTTCACTGCAAAAAAAAAAAAAGAGTTCAGAAACCGCACACTAAACAGCACAAGGAAATCTCATAGGACCCAGCTGAGTTAACTTGAATATCACTAATGCCACTGGAATGTTCTAGCCAAAGAACATGTTCATCTGATGATAAGATTCCAAACCAGGCCACATCCACTACCTGCAGTCAAAGCTTCTCTCCATCCTGGAACACAGCGTAGACATGCCCCACTGGGGTTCCAAAGCTGTACTCTTTATGGAAGCAGACTGTTGCCTCTTTCTCCGGCAGAATGGATGGTGAACTCAAATTGCTGACGCTGCCGTTAGCAACCAGGTGTTCAATCCAGGATGCCACTAGGGGATCCAAATTTGACACAATTAGCCAGACCTTTTTGCCATAGCCTGACAGAAGTATATTTCCATGAATCTCAACCTATCTAAATCCTTGGTGGAAATGAAGAAGATTGGGAGTGGGAGGAATAGGTTGTTGGAGATTTAAGACAGATCAGTACCGGCTGTAGAATAGAATGCTATATGAGAAGGACTTCAAAGTCTGTAGAGAAGTGGGGGAGAGGAGGAAAATGGCATCAAGTAAAGACTCACTCATCCCTGCTCCTGCTGCCAGACCAGAAATGAGGGAGGCAAAGAGGGACCAGACTTCAACCTGGTGTTCCAGGACGTGAGTGCAGTGTGACGGCATGGAGTGGAAAGTCAATGGAGGGGTCTGAGAGACCAGCCCCTATCCCAACCATGTGGACAGTCACCCCTCCCTTCCCCCCCCCCAGAGGAATTTACTTTAGAGGAGAGCACTGAAGCTCGGGGGAGAGAGGCGTGTGTCTGACCAGAGCACACAGGAGCAAATGAAGGGGGAGGAAGAGAGAACAGAGCGCATCCTGGCCCACAAGCCTTCAGGATGATCTTCCTGCTCAGAACAGACAATGCACAGAGAGGACCAGATGTCCAGCTTCACTATGAGACATGATGTCCCTTGCTAACCCAAGGTCCTATGGGAGACAACAGTGGAGGCAGTGTCAGGATTACAGACGGTCTGACCCTACCACACAGAGGACAACACTAAGGGCGTGCAGCGGAGCAGTGGGAGGAGCAGAGGATGGAGGTCTTGAGCAAGAGCCAAGGACAGACTTGGGGGCCAGGGAGTGGAGCCCCGTGGGACTCGACTGGTGGTTTCTCAGAGGTCTACAAACAGATCTTGAGCTATTTACAGATTTGGCTTTATTATTATTTCTTTACGTATACTTTCTGGATATTTGTTGTTGTAGTCATTTACTTTTCTTTTGTCACTTCATCTTGCTATGTCTTACTTTTTTGTACATGTTGTTATCTCTGCAGGTCTATCTAGATAATATAGGCTGTATGACGGGTCTGGAGGAGGAAATGACAGGACGAATGGCTCCGGGGAGATATGGGAGCAGGGGAGGTGGGGAAGGAGGTCGTGCTGACCAACCCAAGGGTAAGGAAACAACCGGGGATCCAAAACTCTGTGGCAAGGAGGGCGTGAGAGGTCTGGTGGGAATTGATCAAGGGTAGGGTAAGCAAGAGAAATTACTGAGACCCAAATGAGGGCTGAGCAGGATAGTGGGATAAGAGGGAAGTAAAAGGAAATAGAGGGAAGAAATAGAATGCACAGAGCATTTATAGAGATCTAAATGTACATAGGTAAATATGTTTATACACGATGATGGGGAAATAGATTTATGTGCACGCATTTATAGGTTCAGTATTAAGGCAGCAGATGAACATTGGCCCTCCACTCAAGTACTTCCTCAATGCAAGAACACTTTGTTCTATTAAATTGGCATTCTATGATGTTCACCTCCCCAACACACTAGCTGAAGACAAAAAGTGTGCATATGCAAAGGTGGTGAAGAAAGCTGATGGTGCCCAGCTATCAAAATATATGGCATCTAGGGTCTTAAGGTTTAAAGATAAACTAGTGGTCATCTAGCTCAGAAGCAACAAAATCCATATAGAAGAAGCATACCAGCCTGTGTGACCATGAGGTGTTGATGGGATTAGGTATCAGGCATCAAAGAACTAAACAATTTATTATTGTAAATGAGG
>PVJH01017112.1:0-48682 GCA_004026705.1 Nesogale talazaci
AAAAAAAGCACAAGAACCATATGATCATATCAACTGATGCAGAAAAAGCATTTGATGATATCCAACATGTATTCCTAATTAAAATCCTTAAGAAGATAGGATTGGAAAGGAAAATTTTCAATACAATAAAAGCCATAGATGAAAAACCATTAGCCAATTTTATATTCAATGGTGAAAAGATGAAAACATTTTTACTAATAAGGGAACCAACATAGATGTCCCAAATCCCCACTTTGATTCAACTTTGATCAGGATGTTCTAGCCGGTACCATATGACAACAGTAAGGGATCAAAGGAGTGCAATTGGGTACAGAAGGGAAATTTTCACTACTTACAGACTATTTGATTTTTTATGTTTAGAAGTCTGAAGTAGGATTATTAGAAACAATAAAGGAGTTTGGTTGTGTAGCAAGATACAAAATTAAAAAGCAGGACTCAATTGGTTTCCTATATACCAGTGGTGGAGATACTATAAAGGATATCACAGACACAATACCATTTACAGTAGCCTTGCAGAAGCTGAAATATTTAGGAATAAATATAATTAAAAAAAACTCAAGACCTGTCTCAGATTGTGGAGGTTTGCCTCCGGAAGCCCTTCCAGCAGGTCAAGGAAGACAGTGCCTGGGGAGTCCTACCTGCAGACACACTGAGTCAGGACACCGAGAGCCCCCTTGAAGCATGGCATCTAGCCCCAGGTCTCTGTGACCTCACGCCTGAGAGAGGAGCTCAAGATGGATGGACTGTGGACCCCATACCATGCCCCATGCAGCGCAGTTCGACGTGATCAACATGCAGAGTGAACCCCACATGCTTACCCATGTCACCGGGCCCCTCTTCAACACACTCTTACTCAACTGCTGATAGTTGGGCTTGATTGTCTATACCCATTCTGTGAAGTCCAGGAACCGGAAGATGGTGGGAGGAGACATGATTGGCGCCCAGAGCCACGCATCCACAGCCAAGTATCTGAACATCTTCTGTACAGTCCTCAGCCTCCACGGAATCCTCATTTTCATCATTCTCGCCATTGGCAAAGTGATTCGCTTCTGAGCCCATCACAGATGATGGGCTAGCGAGACCACTAGCCACTGCACCATACCATGTCCTGAACCTTTCAGACCTGTCCTGCTGGATGATCTGACCCCATCTGCCTGTTCCCCCTCCTGTACACAGCAATTTGTGCATGAATATCCATCTATCAACAAGCTCAATAAAGCACCTAGTGTGGAAAACAAAAGCAAAACCAAAAAATATCTGTAGGAAGAAAACTGCAGAATATTACAAGAAATCAGAAGGCAATTGGTTACCCCTTACAGGCAACTTTCCTCTAATTCCTGAAGGTTTCCTCCCCCTGACTATCATGGTCCCAATTCTACCTTACAAATCCAGCTGGATTGAAGAAGGCACACTGGTAGAGATGGAATCTGGAGATATGGACAGATGAGCCCCTCTGGGCCAGTGGTGAGATTGGAGTTACTGGATGGATGGAGAAAAGGTGGGGTAGAGAGACGGAGCTAACTACAAAGATCTACACATAACCTCCTATCTGGAGGACAGACATCGGAGGGGTGGGTGAGGGGAAATGTCAGGCAGTGTAAGATATGACAGAACAATAATAATTTATAAAGTATTAAGAGTTGGTGGGGGAAGGGGGAACAGGGACTGAGGGAAAAGGATGGGAAGCTGATATCCAGGGCTCAAGAAGAAAAGTGGATATCTGAAGAATTATAATGGCAGCAGGCATGTGAAGGTGCTTGGCACAGTATATGTGTTTATGCATTGTGAAAAATGATGTACAAGCCCCCAATAAAATTTTAATTAAAAAAATCAGAGGGGATCTACACAAATGGAGGAGCACTCCATATTCGTGGATTGGAAAACTCAATATTGTGAAAATGTCAACATTACTTCAAGCACTGTACAGATTTGATACAGGCCCATTTCAAATCCCAGAGTCATTCTCCAAAGAAATGGAAAAATGATTACCCACTTCATATGGAGAGGGACAAATCCCAGGATAGACAAAGAACTCTTCAAAAAAAACACAGTAGGTGGTCTTGCTCTCCCTGACCTCAAAACCTGCTGTTGAGCCAGAGTTGTCAAAACAGCCTAGTATTGAGATAATGATGGATACACGGACAGAACATCCAGAAATAAAAACAGCCACATACAGACATTAAATGGGAAGTAGATGCCCTCTTCAATAAGTGGTGTTGGAAAAGCTGCATCTCCACTTGCAGAAGAATTAAACGAGACCCAGATCTCACTCCATGCACACACACACACACACACACACACAAAAAAAAAAAATTCAAAGTGAGTCAAAGACCTGAATGGAAAGCCCAAAACTATCCGGATCATCACTGAGAACATTGGGCCAGTGGTAGGTGCCTTAGTGCAGGGAATGCACAGGCTATTGGAAATAAATGAAACACACTCTCTGGAATATGAAATAGGTGAATGGGACCTATTAAAGATAAAACACTTGTGCATATCAAAAAACTTTACTGAAAAAGTAAAAAAGGGGGCTGAGCCCCGGAGGTGTAAGTGGTTGAGTGCGGGACTATCTATGGCCAGCAGGCTTGCCGGTTCAAATCCAGCAGCGGCTCTTATGGGCAGCACTGGGTAATGCCCACGACCACCAGAGGCAGTGATGCCCACAAAAAAAAAAAAAGTGAAAAAAAGAACCGATCGACTGGAAAATGATAGTGAGTCGTGGCATTACAAGCAAAGGAATAATTTCTAAAATCTACAGAATTTTGCAAGCTTACAGCAAGAAAAGAAATAATAATAAACCTCTAAGAAGGTGGACAAAAGACCTGACCAGATGACTCACAAAGGATGACGCTCAAATGGCTAATAAATACATGAGGACCTGCTCTGGGTTATTAGCCATCTGGGCAATGCAAATCAAAACCACCATGCAATACCACCTAATGCCCACTAGTGTGGCCCGGTTTTTAATAAGCTGTTTTAAAAACTGAGACTACAAGTCTTGGAGAGGGTATGGTGAGATAGGAATGCTTATTCACTGTTGGTGGACTTGTAAACGTGGACAGCCCTTGGGAAGGTGGTATGGGGATACCAAAAGTAGATGCCCAGTGAAATACCATATGACCCAGCAATACCATTGCTGAGAATATACCCCAAAGAAACAAGAAACTGATCACGAACAGATGTTTGCTCCCCAGTGTTCATCGCAGCATAGTTCACAATAGCAAGAGGCCTGGAAATAGTCTAAATTCTCAATAGAAGGATGGATTTAAAACAACTCTGGTGCAAAAAATAAATAAATAAGTAAAACAACTCTGTGCATATACACAATGGAATACTAGACTTCCCTAAAAAGTGGCAATGAAACATCTTAACCTGTAGAGGGGTCTGGAAGACATTGTGCTGAGTAACGTTAGTCGAGCACAAAAGGACAAATACTATGCAAATCCACTCTGGTAGAAACAAGCAGCAGAAGAGGCACACGCTCAAGCTTGCAGGCCATCCAGTATTATGGCCAGGGCCCAGACAGTCTGCTCAAGAGTGAGACCACTGCTAAAGAGGCACACAGCATCCACTCCAGCAGGGATCATGTAGGACCCTTGGCCAGAGGGCCCTTACCATAGTTGGGATCAAAGCAACGCTGAGCAGTAGCCAGGTGGACTGTGTGTGTATGTGGGGGCCGGGGGTCGTGAGGTCCCCCAGAGAGGGAGGCAGCCTTGTCAGAGGGATGAGGCTTATTGATTGGAGGTGTAGTGCAGGAGTGAGGAGAGGGAAAAGTCAAGCTGGTGGGGGCCAGGGGAGGACCATATGTGCTTGTCTGTTGAGGAGAGAGGAGGGAAGGCTGAACTCCAGGTGGGGGTGATGGGGAGACTGAGGATACTTACTCTTAGGAACATTAGGTGTGGAGGGCCTTTCGTAGCATGCAGCAGGTGGGCAAAATTGACCCAGGACATCTGGGTGTATCCCAGGAAACCAGACCAGGGACCAAAGAACACAGCATGCTCCAGAGGCAGCATCACTAAGATCCCAAAAGGAAACCCCCCTGAATTGGATTCTACCTCAGACATGTTTGTAACCTGAGAACTTAAGAGGGAGAACACATGCTGTCTGAGGAAGCAAAAGACAGCTGTACAAAGAGTGGTGGACTTTGGGTTGGCAGACAAACAAGATCTTGAAACATCAACACCGTGTATGCCATATTTAGATACATATTATTCCTGGCAATCCAGCGATAGTCATTCTGTTATCATTTGCTTATGATCATGTATATTGGAGTGTGTCTCAGAGGTGCACTACCACTGAAGGTCATCCTCTTGAATCAGGGCTAGTTTTTTCTCAGTAAATGAAAACCAGGGACACTGAGCCTATAGGGAAAGAAAATATAACATGAGTTTGGGGGGAATGATTATTTAGAGAGGTGGGAGAGAGCAAAGCAGCCCAGGAAGGAAAAGTATGTCTGGAGACTGATTATAGTAACAATTGTATATTATATCTGACATGATTGAAATATGGAATGATATTGCATATGTATTTTCTCAAGTCACAGAAAATGTTAAAAATTAAAATAATTAAAAACATTAAAAACATAGATCCAGGAATGAGTTCTGGGTTAGCACTAAATCCTGCCTCCAACTTAAGAACAACGAGTCTTATATCACAGCCCTACTTGATACTTACCTTCTTAAAATGTTCATCGAAGTGCCCTGGAAAAAGTAGGTGATACCCGGCTATCAATGAGAATGGTGTCTGAGGTCTTAAAGACTTGTGTTCAAACAAGCAGCCATCTAAGTGAGGAGTCAACCAAGTGCACAGGAAGAAACACACCACCCTGTGTGATTCACGGTGAAGAGAAAAGTAGCAGAGCTAAAATTATGAGCACCCAATGTCTCAAAGGCCATGGAAGACAGTGGGACCCCAAATTCACCTGCAAAGTATCGAGTCAGGCACTTGCTGGTAGATCCACTCTAGCCAAAGACAAGAATCCCTTAGACAAGCAGTCTTACTATAAGGCAAAGACTGTTGTAACCTGAATTATGCTGGGTTGAACTTGACACTTGGCCAGTTGACCTCCCAAAAGACATGACCTGAATTTGTACTGGTTGCAAGTCTCTTAGCTGTTCCATGACAGAAATTTCTTTCCTGGATTTGTGAATGTTGATGGCGTTCTTCTCCCACTGACACATTATTTTTATTTTTGTTTTTTTACCATTATGATTTTACCCTTACCATTTTAATGTGATTTGTTTTTATTGGGTTTGTGTGGGTTTCCCAGTTGTGAAGGACAGCAGGACTGAATGCATATTGATAATAACTGATTAGGGTTAGGGCTAGGGTTTACAGAGGGGGAGGATGGGAGATAAGGAAGGAAAGAGGATTGCTGAAGTAAAGAATGAAGGTGGGAGGGAGCACTAGAACTGATTGTAATTGCACCACTCATTTTAAAGGCAATTTAATCATGGGGGGGTGCTCTAAGATTGAGGTAATAGTAATGTTATAATCCCCCTTGATGTGATTAAACAATTGAACTGTTGTATGACGTGTAAATTATGTTCCAATAAAATTATTGGGGGAGAAAAGTGTAATCAAAACCCTCATGCACTCTTGGAAGAATCGGAGCAGGAGATGAGCATGTCATTCCTGCAGGCAAAGCACAAAACAATCAGTGTCAAGAGGTGGAGGTTGTTCAACCACAGCCAAAAACAAACTGATCAAGAGTGAAGATCCTGGAAATGGGGCGAATGTTCAACACATTTTGCTCAATACATTTTTCTCCTATTTTCCTTTGGTTAATAATGTTAAAAAAAAAGAAAGATTTCTTTGACTTTGTTAAATTCCCAGGATTCTTAGTTCTTAATGATGGATCACTTACAAAAGTGTCTCAATGCTGGCTGAACTTATGTTACACAAGAAAGTTAGTATTATTTATGTTATAAATAATTGATTCTATTTTCCCACAAAAACTTTGAAGTTCCCTCATGTACATCTATATTTTTGCACGATTGTTATTAAATCTAAAATTATAGTTATTCATTTCCCTTTTTTATATCTTAACCTTTAACATAAAATATTAATTTCTCTTTTGCATGTTTCAGTCAACTGCTAAAGCGTAGGGAAGTGTCAGTACCTTTAAAAATTGAACGTCTTTCTGAGGAATTGGATGCATGGAGGTCTTGCACACAGCACAGCAGCCAGTGAGTATATATAATATAAAGTTTGGGATGTGAAAATACTAATATGATAAATGAACTTGTTGGAAGTGTGTGCTATTTTATTACTGATTTTAATGAGGTAATATCTTGTCAAGATTTTCAGCAGTGATTCACGATGCTGCCCTTCCTGTATTTCTACAGTCAGTTGAAAAGCAAGTCTAAAAGGGGCTGCCATTGAGATCATCCTCACTCATAGCAACCCCTGGTAGATTTTTCCAAGACCATAAACTTCCCTGGGAACAGACAGCTTGATCTTTATCCCACAGAGCAGCTAGAGGAGTCGAGCCACCTATTTAGTTAGCTGCCCAATGCCCAATGTCCCCATGGTGTCACCAGAACTCCATTCTCATCCCTAAAAAGCATCTAAATAATCATCACTATAAAAAACATTAGGAACTGTTTCTAATGTTGACATCAGTAATTCTATGATTTCACAAAAATGAAATTCTAACATCTGTTGGAAACATAGATTAACAGAAGAATCTTCATATACACCCCCTTCTGATTCACAAAGAATGATTTATTCAACTTTGCTAAAGAGAATAAAAGAAGAACCACTTAAAGGAATTATTGGACAAGATTATGTGACTGGGTCAAATCTTCCAAGTCATTCTGACATTCACATCTCTTGTCTTACGGGATTAAAAATTCAGGTACAGTCTAATATCAGGCATTACTTGTGCCTTTCCATCATTTTTATTTATTTCATTGATTTTTAAACATATGTTCTTAAAGAAAACCTAAAATAGCTACCAACTATGTCCTTTTATTTTTAAAATAAGTTGAAATGCTCAATATACTGACCATTACCATAGAAGCAGTTCATGTTATATGTATAAATACATAAAGCAGTTCATGTTGTATGTATAAATACATGTTGTTTGACAGTTAAGTAGAGAAGATAATGTATCAACCAATGCAAGTATAAATTACTACCTCTCGGTAGATTAAACTTAAGATTTCTAGCCTTCATTTTTGTTTTATTGACATAAACAAAAGAGCTAGTATATGTATCATATTTCATTGATGTGTCAAGTATATTTGCATTTGGAGTGACAACTTTTCAGTGATTCAATAATGGGTTCAGTCATGGAGATGGCTAAGTCCCCTGGAAAAGTGTCTAGCATGCAATTACAATGACCCTGAATCATGCCAGAGCTCTTCAGTGTGGCCCAGTAGAGCCATTTTCTCAGATAATTAGAGAAGCCTCAGTCATTTGAGGACCAGGACCCAGAAATAAACAAAACTGAATCCCCATGAAAATGCTCAGTGAGACTGCAAAGTGATTTTAGAACAGCATTGCCTCTGCATCACAGGTCTATTTTACTCAGTAAATTCTTCATTAGAAAGTATTCAAAATTTAGTACTTAAGTTTCAAAAGCTGACCTGGCAAGCCAGTGGAAAGGTGTTTTGGGTTTTTTTTTTTTGGTACAACCATGCAAATAAATTGTTTACTGCTAATGTAAAGCCAAACTATTGATCAGCTTGTCATGGCAGGTTGCTTAGGGCTTCAGAACAAAAAATATATCGCAAAACAAAGTTTGTTATCTATTTTTTTTAAATATTATGGATTGAGATGTATACCATATCATTCCATCGTTCAATCACATGAAACAGTATTGTGCAATTGCTACCACAATCGGTTTCCAAACATTCTTGTCCTTCCTGGAGTCCTTGACATCATCTCCCTTACTATCTATTTCTTTATCCGATATGAAACTCCAGCGCAAAAGATTCAGTAGCTTATAACTGATAGCAGAAATCAGTATGAACAGTTTAGGATATGTCTTTGGTTAAAAAAATATTTCTAGTACGTGGCAGCTTTCTTCCCTTTTTCTATTCTCTTCAGGCTCCTTTCCTCCGTCTGGTGTAGCCAAATAGCCTCATATGCTATCTAACCTCTCTATTCAAATTTGCATTCCAGAGAGGATCTACTAATTATTTAATAGATAATGAGGTTCAGACAATTATTTTAGAGAGCATGCTACTCTTCCCCAATATTTTTTGTTTCAATATGAAGTTAATAAATTTTGGCTATAATTATAAAATGTCAACCAGAAAGCTCTCCACTTTGTGTACTTTTATGGCCAATAGTCTAGTATCTAGAAATAATTTTCTAACAATGCACCATATCACTTGAAATTTTGACAATGTAGTGAACTTGGACAGTAATTAATAAAAAAAGTTTGTGCGCTATCCCATACTTTTAAAATTATTTTTCTGTTTTAACACGATTGATATAAGTTGAAATTTTTTATTCAACCATTCTTCAGAACAGTTATGACATATTTAAAGGATGGAACTAAATTTTAAATAGACCAGTAAATCAATGGTTGACTATGTGTGTACATACATACACACACTTAAAAATATATTTTTCGTCTTCTGGAAAGTGGGTACAAAATTGTCTGGGTTAAACAGTTCCCCAAGCATTATTGACAGGCTACTTGACTAAAATTTATAAATGTATTGAAGTCTACAACGAGGCAATATACTTTTAAAATATTACTTTATAGTAATTAGCTTATTTTACAATATCTCCTCCCATTAGTGACATTATTGTATTTTATAAATTCAGGGCATGGAGTTAAATTCTATCGGGAAACACATCAGGGCATGATGACATACTTGAAAATTATGTTGTACTTGCTGGTAGTTCAAAAACACGAATTTTTCTTGTATCTTTCATCTCCAATTAAAATTGCCTAAACATCACCAGTGATGTCTTTTAGTATGATTTTTACCTTTAGAAGCTTAAAATTATGTTTAAAATTTATGATCTCATCTTCCTTTTTGCCCAACTCTTCTCTACAGGGCCCTGTCTTTTTCCTGGAAGATGGAAAATCGGTTATCTCATTGAATGACGCATTGATGTGGGCGAAAGTGAATCCATTTTCACCTCTAGGGACTGGAATACGACTTAATCCATTTTGATATGTTTTCTCTGGGATCACTTGTTTTGTAAAAGAAGAATGAATTCTCTGGAGTTAGTATTACCTTAACTTTGGTTGTCTTAAACCAAATAATGAGGGGAGGCATTAGTTGTGGAGGACAAGAGTTGATTTTATGCATTTCTTTGCAAAAATAAAATATTTATGTAATTTAAAGGGAAATTGAGTGTCTTCTTAATAAAATATAAGAACCACACATGAGAATTTAATAAAATTTCTTTTAAAGGATTGATAATAAAAAAACATATGAGTGTATAATTTTCACAAAGCAAAAAATATGTCAACATATTGAAGTACCTAATAAGTATTTGAATGATTATCTCAACATGAGAAGGCTTCAAAGAAATTGGAAAATGGAATGAAAGGGAAATTGAATTTTTCCATGAATTTATTGAAGGCCCCTCATGTATTAAAATGTAAGGTATTTACAATTGATCCTCAAGTTAACTGGCACCTACCTTGTCCTCTAGTAAATGCATAATAAATCATTTTAGATCACATTTATTAATTTTCCAGATACAATTTCATAGATAGGTGCATGATAAAATTCTTATTTTAAAAACAAAAGAAAACATTATCAGGTTTTCATCTGAATTTTTTTTTTTTGGTTTTCATCTGAATTTTAACTGACTAAAAATAATAGTTAAGTAAACATTAAGAAAATTGGATGTGGAAACAATATATAGTCAAAATGCTATTAGAATTTGCATTAGGCAATAACTATTTTATTATGTTTATAGTAAGTATGGATTTTAGGTTTATTAATGGATCTACATAGCAAGATGAATATTTTTATTAACTTTGTTCAAGTTTATAATTATTTTTATCAAAATTAAGTTCAAATATTATTGAGTAAATGAGATAGTTGAAATTTGGAATGCAAATGTATTTAAGAATGGTTTAATGAAAGTATAAAGCTATAAATAGCCAGATATGTGATTAGAAGTATTTCAATTTGACAAGATGCATGGTTTTAAAATTTATAAAAGTAATGTATAGGATACATAAAAGTATACTTTAATACTCGTTTTTTTATAAAAGTAATTTATAAAAGCAATGTATAGTATACTTTGATACTCAATTGTTTTTACATAATTTACAATGTAGATGTGTTTATCTGACTAAGGAATGGGGTCATATAGCTAGAATAATTCTTTTTTTTTAGAATGATTCTTTAAATTTATGTATTTAAAATATCTTCAAAACGTCCTTAAACAAGCTTTTTGATTAGAAAATTATGTATAGTATGTATTTATTCTTACCAGTTGTCTATCAGTCTATTGTACTACGGTGCTGGTAACTTTGCTACCTGTATTTCAAACAGCAGCAGGTTCCTGGTGGATGGTTTAGTGGAGTTTACAGACTGAGAACAAAGTTCTCTGCAAGAACACCCACAGGCAATCTGAGGACGGGCAGCAGAAGATTGTCCAATGGAGGCCAGAAAATGACCCATCCGGGTGGGAAGGCATCCCAACACCAACAAGGAGAGCACTGCAGCCTCAAGTGAGCTCCCCCTGAATTAGAAGAATCAAGCAAAGCTTTCAGAACGTGAATTCACTGCAGAGGCTCAGCTCCAAATGAAAAGAAACAATTGTAAACTTTAATGGCTGATTACAACAAGGAATGTATAAAGTATGAACCTTGGAAAAGTGTAAGTTGTCAAAAGTGAAATGGGGCACATAGTGTCGACATCCCAAGGATCAGTGAGCCCTCAGGACTGATGTCAGCCATTTTGAATCAAACAATCAAGAATGTCAGATTGAAGAGGAATGGTATCACTTTCCTCATCAAAAATATCTATCTTGATGTACAATCCTGTCTATGGTAGGACAATACGTATAGACCTATAAGGAAGACCGGTTATTATTTTAAAATTTCTTCAAATTTGTGCAGCAACCTCTGTGACCCATGATAAATTGAAGAAATCTACCAGTTTATTCAGTCTGAAGTCATTTAAACATATACTCAAGAAGCATTGCTGTTTGCTGGTGCTTGGTTGAGCCCTCGTGGCATAATGTTTTTGTGTTGGGCTGCAGTGAGAAAAAGCAGTTCCAACTACGAGCCACTCTTAGAAGAATGGTGAGGCCTTCTATTCTGGCAAACAGCTACAGTTTTGGAAACTCACAGGGGTGGTTCTATCCTGTCTTACAGGGTTCTTTTTAAGGTGGGATCACTCAATGGCAGTTTTCATTACTGATTTTTTTAGTTGCAGAGCAACATTGGAGACAGAAAGAAACAGTCATTCAAAATAAGGTGTTGGGAATGATGACGTTGGTGATAGAAAATTGGATGTCACATCTTGCCATTTTGCAAGATCCATGACCTCATTTTTCAACAACATAAATGGCAACTATATCACATGGACTTCACTAGACAGAATACAGAGAAAGCAAATTGACTTTAACTGTGGAAACTGACACGAACAAGCTCAACATTGTTAGCCTAAGCAAGGTCAGACGCTGACTATGAAAGAAAGCATCAAGTTAATATTGAAGGTGAAGAAAGGTCAAGCAGGTCCACAAGAGCCAATGTGGGAAGTTGAGTATATCCCCCCTACACTTGCAGACCAACTCAAGAACAAATCTGGTACTAATGAACACTACTGACCAAAGAACACACAAGCTGTGGGATAGCATGAAGAACATCATGCAGGAGAAGAAACCAAAAAGAAAGAAAAGGTGAAAGTATAAGAGAGTGAACTTGCTCTTGAACATAGATTAGTTAAAACAAATGGAAGAAAAAATTGGGTGCCTGGGGGGTGGGGGTGGGGTGGTGCTGACCGTAAGATTTCCAAAGGCAGCTAGAGAAGACAAAGTAAATCATTATTCTGACATGTGCCAAGAAATGGAGTAGGAAAAATAATGAGAACAAATTCAACTGAAAAACCTGAATAGAAAATTGGATTTTCTATTATCCAATTAATTAATCAATAGTAAATGCTTCTCTAACACACACACCAAATTTGACATTTAGTCATTTAAATGAGTAGCGTATAACCAAAAAACAATGGTACTGAAGGAAGAAGTCTGGATTTCACTGAAGACAATGCAAAACAAGGCTCCAGGAAATGTATGGTTGCTGTGTTTGACCCAAAGAAACAAATCCATTGACTCTCACGTGTGTGTGAAAGAGAGCTGTATATCACAGAGCAATGGTATAACAAGAAGCCCAGTCCAGATCGAGTCCATAAGTCCAATACTAGTCCATGCATCCCTCTTCAGACCCAAACAGCACGTGCAATGATGCACAATGCAGGAAGATCACAGGCAAGTGGCTGCAAAGTCTGTGGATCCAACGGCGGTAGAAGCATCATCTCCATGCTGATGTGGCTCCTCCAACTCTCTTGAAAGTCTCAGCTCATCTCTTGAGTGGCCTGTCAACAGGAAGACCAAGGCAGAGATAGAGGAAATTCCCTGAATCATCATTAAAAGGCTATGTCTACAAGGAGGCATCCTCAGGCTGAGATCTGATTGACTGGCTAGATTCCACCCCTTCACACAGGCACAGAACTGGACATTCTATCCCAGTGAGTCCAGAGGTAAAGTGTACTCTTCATCTTGGTCATTTGGGGTAAGAAAGAGTGGAATGTGGAGCCAAGTCCATATCTGAATTCTCTTCCCACCAAATGATCATCCGTTATCTTATGTCTTCTTCCCTCTGTGCTGTGTTCCAGGCGCACAGAGGCTCTCATGAATTGTGCTGGGTACTTGGGTCAAGAAGGTGGAGTGAGTGCAGACACATAGAGACCAATACCCTCACAATCAATAAAATACTTTATTATCATCCAGCTATATCCAGGAAGTAATTCCTGCATAGAAAATGAGGCAAAACACATAGCTGTGAGTGAGGACTGAAGAATGAGGATATGTAGCTGGCCTAGGTCTTGAGCAATGTGTCAAAGTCAGGGGGCTGAGCCCCAGTGGCGTAAGTCGTTGAGTGCAGGACTGCGGCCCATGAGCTTAGCGGTTCAAATCCAGCAGCTGCTCTCCAGGAGCAAGGCTGGGTAGCTCCCACAACCACCAGAGGGCAGTGATGCCAAAAAAGACAAAAAAAATAAGTTCCACAAGAGACTAGGACCAAATGTGAACAAATGTCAGGACAGGAGCTAGGCTGCCTCTGCACAGCAGGAATCTGCACCCATGATGGCAATTTGAGACAAGATGTGCCTGTGGCAAAGGAGAGACCCACCTCGTGACTGATGATTGAGTTCCCACTTACTACTAGTTCTGGGACTAGAGTACTCATTCTCACAGTAGGAAATCCCAGAGAGTAAAGAATGGTCTACCTTGGAGTTTATGCCATTAAATCCCCTAACAGAAAACTGTGTTATAAACTCTTGCCCACTGCCATCAAGTTAACCACAACTCATAGCAATCCTACACCGGATTTCTGAGCTGTTACTGTTGACAGACTAACCTTTCCCCCAGGGACTGGCTGGTGGGTTTAGGAATCCAACACTTATCACAGTGCCACCAGCGCTCCTTAACCTTCCTGTAAGGAGAGAGACAAACAGAAACTATCATGGACAATGGATTCTCAAACAAAAATTGCCAAGCAAATGAGAAAACCCAATGTCCTCCCAATGTCCTTTTTTAAAAAAGGGTCTAGCAACCCAATAAGCAAGTGGAGAGAATTTATATCCAAGGAAATTGAAAGAGTAATATCCAAAAATGGCTTTCATATGAGCATTTGTTTTATCATAGACATAAACGAAGGACTGGCCCTATAACCAAGAACAGAGATTCAAAACAAAAAAAAATAATTAAGGGGAAATCATAGAAATACATATTGTGAACATTAAGATAAATCATTAGAAGTGTTAAGTAATAACTTAGTCACATAAATAGGTTGAATGTCAAACACTGAGGTTCACTCACTGCCATCAAGTCAGCTCTGTAGAGAAGGGTAGAATTGCCCTCTGTGCGTTTCCAAGGCTGTCACTTCTTCCCAGGAGCAGAAAATCCCATCTTTCCCCCTAAAAAGAGGCTGGTAGTTTCAAACTGCTGACCTTGTATTTGGCAGTTCACAAGGACTTTTGTTTCTGGAGACAACCCAGCCTAGCACACTGTGGCACTTTCCATATTTTTGCCAACGCCATAATTCAACTGCATCCATCTGTTTCCAGTTCTTTATTTGCTACTCAGCTTTCATGCATATGAAATTATTGAAAATTCCTGGCTTATGACATGTACATCTTAGTTCTCATGATATCTTTGTCTCTCACAAGTGTCGTATGTTGCAGAATGCAATATGGTTCTTCTTTTAACAGCTTGACAAACTTTTCTCTAATACACACATGAGTGTCACTCACTTCCCACCCCCACCCCCCTCAGGGCAACTCAGCCTAACACATCATGGCACCTTCAGTACTTTTTGACACCATAATTCAAATACATAAATCAGATACCACTCTTATTTGAAATGTTGAGTAATTTGTTGCAATCCACATAGTTGAATTACTATTATATATAGTTATTAAAGCACCAGTAAACACCTTTCTGATATTCCCTACTTCATTCCAGTTTTATGAGACATCAGCAATAATATCCTGATCTCACATCCTCTTCTGACTCTGCTTTGAATTTCTATCTGTTCTCTCTATATATCCCGCTGCATCTGTTTGAATTTTGTCCCAGAAATGTTATTTGCCTGTGATAGCAATGATATTGCTTGATATTTTCTGCACCCTGTAGGTTCATCTTTCCTTGAAGCAAGCACAAATATGGATGTCTTTTAGTAGACTGGTCATATAACTGTCTCCCAAATTTTCAGCATGGATTAGTGAGCTCTTGCAGCTTTGTTAATATGTCTCAATGTTCCATCAGTATCTGTGACATTACTCTTAGCCCCTCGCCCACCCCACAAAATACCAACTAGATATCAAAACGTTGACCTCACCAGGGGCTAATTACTTACTACAGTAAGTAGTACTGTAATACTCCCCAGATTTAGTATCAAAGAGAATCAGTACTTTTTAGTATGAATACAGGCAACCTGTCACATTAACTTATGTTTCTACATAAGGATTCTGCCAGACTTGTTACTCGAACAGATTCTGTTCCTCTGAGGACAATGGCAGCTTGGACAGAAGCCCCTTCTGTCAAGCATCCTTTGTGACCTAATTTTTCTTCAGATGAGTCCCAACAAGCTTTTGAGTCTATTCTTTTCAACCATGCGACAGTCAGTCACCACTGACTCACCCTGTGATGAGGCCTACCAACGCTTTCATATTTTTCACAACTCTGCTCACACCTTTCAGTTTGGGGAACTTAACATGGTCAACTCTTGAGTAAACTGATCCTTTAGGCAATTTAGCATGGAAACCCCTGTCTTAATTCTTTCCTGGGAATGGCACGAGAGTGGGCCGTGCTTCATTCTATTGTCCATAGGGCTGCAGTCAGAAAGAACTTCACAACCACAATCCTTTCCTCACAACCTTTCCCCTCATTACATTTCAGAAGATTTGGTTCCAAAATCCCGGGCGTCAACACTCACTCTGGTGAGTCTCTACAATGCTGATACTAGTTGCCCTGAGACATGATGACCGTGCACAGTGGGAGGGAGTACTGTAAGTTCTGCACCATCCACTCCATGGGTTTGAGTCTCTTGTTGAAACCCCTGGAAAGTTCTCAATGAAGACTTCCCTGATTTCTACTGATCCTTTTTTGGTAACATTTCCCTGATCGTAGTTCTTTCCTCATGGTGTGTCAAAAGTAAGCAAAGCAACGTTTGACCATCCTCTTAAGATGACTTCTGGCTGTATTTTTGCTGATACTGATTTTTTCCTTTTTGTTTTTCCAGCAGTACACAGTACATTTGATATTGTTTGGCAACATCACAAGTCAAATGTATTCATTCTTCTTCAATCTTACTTGTTCATTTTCCAGCATGACAATTGGCAATGAATGGCAGCTGGTTATGATTACTGTTTGGATCAGCCATCTCTGGTCTTATCTAGGGTGGAGCTGGATTCTAAACATAGTTTAAGAAAAGAGTCTCCTACCATTAATTTTCTTCCTAAGTATTACGTATCTAAAAATGGAAAATTAAGGAAGTCTCTGGGGATAACATACTAATAAAACTAGCAGGACCTTAAAAAATACAGGAAAAATAATAACATTTGGTGGAAATCTGACCTGTATATTGAGGGAACATGAATAATGTTCGTGTACTGTAATTAATAATGTGATTGCTTTTGAAATAGATTAACATGAGTAAATTACATTTAAAGAAACATTTCCAGATAAATATATAAAATTTCTAAGAATATATGAAAGGTAATCAGGCTTTCAAGATATAAAAATGGGGCTGAGCCCCAGTGGCTTAAGTGGTTGAGTGCTGGACTGTGGCCCGCGGGCTTGGCAGTTCAAATCCAGCGGCGGCTCTCAGAAGCAGCGCTGGGTAGCTCCCACAATCACCCAAGGGCAGTGATGCACCCCTCCCTCCCAAAAAATATATCAAAATGGTTTTAATTCCCTTCACTAAGATATGGGGAATGAAAGTAACAAGCAGACATTTTTAATTGAACTAAATGAATTGCCAATCATCAGAATTAAATTCCAAGAAAAATATTCTTCCTCCTATAAACCTTTATCGCAGGAGTAACATATATTGGTAAAAGTTATTGGTTAAACTGAAGCCAACTTATGAAAATCAGCAGGAGTTTTCTATGGCCAACTTATAATAATAATCTCTCAGAACTGAATTTTAATGAATCAATGTGAGGTTTTAGTGCATAGTTTCCAACAAAATACTGTAGTAATTTTTAAAATCATATGAGGGAACTTCAAAATATTCGTAGGAAAATTAGATTCACTTTTATTCCCATTTTCCACAAGCTTAGAGAAGTTCCTTCATTACAAACTATTTTCATTAATCCTTCAACATGAGAAAGAACTTTCATCTTTTACTCTATCTTCAATGTCACTGTTTAATTAATTCTGAACTAATTAATTTGTTTTGTATTTTCAATAGTACCTAGCACATCATAGGTGTTCAATAAATGGTTGAATGGGATTGAAAAGATGCTTCCTTGGCACAGTTGTAGACAAGACTCCACTTTAATTGACATCTTATTGAAATAGAGCCAAGACTAGATGATTATACCCCTTTAGTGTGGCATGAGATGGCGGCATCACTTCTTGAAAGTCATGTGACTTTTGACAGCTGCTTCTCAAGTTTTCTTCATATTTTTAGTAGATTTTAAAATAGAATCAAAGTGTTTTCCAGCATTTTTCACTTGCATTTCTTTGAGTATATTACCACCGCAACCTGTGTTTAATAGGATAGTTAAATAAATAAAATCAAAATCAATCCATAGATATGAAATATTTACACAACCAAACAGTGTTTCCAAATAGGCAGAGTCATTGGCAACAGACTGAGGACAAATCAACCTAGTAAACAGAATACATAATGTGTGCATTATAGTAGTCACAGCGAATAAAAATCTGAATGTCACCCAATTCTAAAAGGCATAAGCAGTGCCCCCAAATAACCTGGTCTTCTTCTGGTGTATCTGATACTAAATATGACTCAACTAATTTTAGATATTGCTTCAGAAAGCAGCTGAGGCAGCAGTGGTACACTTTGGGACGTGGATTTGGCACATGCACACAGATCCTGAGTCAGTTTCTGGAACTCTGATTGCCCCGAGGCACCTAGGCTGGGCACTTTACCCTTTGGGTTCTAACATGAGGTGCCATGGTTACAGAGGAACCTGCTTTCCCTTGTCCCTTTAGGCTCTCTGCAAGATGCAGGATAAAAAGTAGAGAAATTAAAGTGTTATTAAAAAGAAAAAAAGCAAGGCTAACAATCTATGTTACAATGAATTTTGGAACCTTATATGATCATTTTGAAGCTTTTTTTAATAAACACCCTGTGATTTCAGTGCTATTAACTGCATTCTGGTGATAAAACAGGGCTAAATTCCTATAATCCCTCTCTTCTCCCTATTCATTTTCAAATTATATAAATTGACCTGAATGATCTTTTAACTGAAATGGACTCCTTTTTACCAATTTGGAGGTGGGGAAATTAAAGCTTAACACAAACAGTTTTCATTTCATGCAAGTATCAAAATCAGCACCACATTATTCTGTAATTACATGTATGTATAGCAGAATAGAACAAGTATTGTGAACAAGATTGAGAAAAGTTAAAAGAAAGAGAGAGAGAGAGAGAGAGAGAGAGAGAGAGAGAGAGATCAAAGACTTGCAAAAGCCTATAAGCCAACGGTTTTTAAACTTTTCCTAATGCCATGACTTTTAATGCAGTTTCTCCGGTGTGGTGACACCTCAACCATAAAATTATTTTTGTCATTTCTTCAGAACTGTAATTTTGCTGTTATGAATTGGGTGACTCCTGTGAATGGGTCTCGGAATCCCCAAAGGAGTGAGATCCCCAAAATATCTCAGTCACAAACAGATTGAGAACCACTGCTCAGTGTCAGTTTGATAAAGAAGTGAAGATATAATTGAAGTGAAAGATAATTAATAATCGCAAAACAAGAGGAGTTGGAGGAGTTAATTGCAGCAGTTTATAGGTGATTAAAATTATAAAGACAAGCAACTATTCATGTTGGAGTCTTGATCTTAAGTAATGAGAGCATAGTTGTTTTTAATTCAAGTGTGACCCTTTGAGGATTTTCCCCCAAAAAATACTTTTTTAGCAATTCATATTTGAGTCTGTTTCTTGCACAGGAAGGAAGGCTTGCTGTCTCATTAAAACTACCTTTTCATTGTAGGTTCAGAAGCATATGAACCTGCTCTTTGCTACCACCAGCCAGGCTCCATCAGCCACAGAGCAAAAAGAAAAAAGTCACACACACACACACACACACACACACACACACCACCATCTCCCTCCTCAAGCTTCTTCACTCAGCCTCAGCTCCTCCTCATGTGCCTCAGCCTACTACCCCAGCTCCAACTCCTACACTGATGGAACTTGAACTGCAGGTATCGCTAACAAGAGTAGGTATGGACCCAGTGAGAGAGGATTTCTTTGCAGAGTTTAAATGTGAACCTATGGATTTTTCTGTTTGATTAGAGTATGCTAAGTCCTATAAGTCGAAGTGAAGGTCGTGTGACAGACTGACTTGATGTCTGCATTTCAAACAGTGTGCTCTGTGAAACATAGTTCTACATGCCCACTAAACAAAGCAAGACAATAGTGATGTGTGCTCAAAGATAAAGTTGGAACAGCCATTTCTGGACTTTTCCTTTTGGATATTCACAATTCATATTTGCATATTCAGTCTGTGAAATCATAAGTTCAAAAGATAAGTCTATAAAATATTACTTCTCTAGACCTATGTACAGAAAAAATTGTGGGCTATAGTAAATTTCTATTAACACTTTTGGGAATGTTCCCTACAGCAGAAATCCATAAAGTCCCTTAAAAGGTCTGGTTATAAATATTTTAGATTTTGATAGGATTGCCAGATAAAATATGAATACCCAGTTACCTTTGAGTTTCAGAAAAAAATATGCTCTAATATGTCCTAAATATTAATGTTGTAAAAATATGTCCTCTAATAAACCATGAAAATACCATCCTATATTTTTACTTGCAAACTCTGATAGCCTTCCTTACATTTGTAGACCACACAGTCTCTTCATCAAAAAGTAAAAGTAGCTATAAACAAAAAATATAAGTGGTGAGGTTAGCTATGTTCTAGTACAACTCTTTTTATAGACATGGAAAATCTAAACTTCCAGGAAATATTGTCAGGAAAGACGATTTTTCTTTTGATATATTTTTTCAACTACTGAAACATAACAAAATGATTGCTAAAGTGCAAGCTATATGAAAACAGGAAGGGCTGTATTGGGTTCATAAATTTTAGTTTGCAAGAATATAAGTGCTTTCCAACTTAACAATGTTTTCACCAGTTCTTGGAACACAAAAGGGTTTCAAAAAGTCCACGGCAAACTAGAAGTAAACGATAATGGAATTTCCCCCAAACTTCTAGCTGCTTGTAACCTCAGGTTAGGAAATCCAGATGGGCGAGTAAGCAAAACAGTCTTGGGACAGAACCATCCTTCTAGAGAAAAATCGCTCTACCCATCTGAGACTCACCTCGTTAAGGAAGAATCAGAACTGAAATGAGTCTACTAATAAAAGCAGGTGGGGCGCCATTACTTTGTACTTAACTGACCGCTTGCCCTCTCCAATGATCAAAAATCGAAGTAGTATGCCAGTATAATGCACATGATGTTAGATAGAATACCAAGACCGCTATTTAAATTTTAAAATATCATTGAGCAAAGATAGCCCTCCTCCTTCTATCCATTTGAATGGGGGGAAAGTTAAGCAAACAAAAAACCTTACATTCAGCAGGCGCAATTATATCACTTGATCTCCTTGATTCATATCTGCGCCCAGTGGGTTGACGAGGATGACGGTTGAGAGTCACTTCTGCCACTGTAGGTTTGACCTCAAACCATGCTATTAAAATACAAACACCAAGCCTGAGTCTTAAAATGTACCCGTAGTCATCGTCAAGATAAAGATGCCATAATTTAAAAAAATTATTTAGACATTTTATCAATTAGAGTGGGATGGTTGGAGATGAATAATGTCCTCCATCCTCCTCCCACCCACCACCACCACACACAGCCACAGGAGCCCTCACAGCCTACTGGTTACACGTTGGGATGCTAACAGTCAGGTCAACAGTTCAAAACCACCAGCCACATCAGTGAAAACAGACAGATTTCAACTCCCAGAGAATTAAAGTCTGGGAAGCCCAGAGGGTATAGGGTCGCTATGAGTCAGAAACAACCAGATGCCTGAGGCTTTGCTTAATCCCTGTGGATTATCTAGCTAGAAACCACGAGGCACTCTCCGGAAGAAAGACCAGACTTTCTACCGAAGTGCTCCAGACTGGCAACCCACAGAGTGACAAAAGCAAACAGTCTCATCCTTTTTCATGAGTCATCTGGTGGATTCCAACCAGTGAGGGTTTGCTTAGCAGCCAAGTGCTTTAATGACTGCACCACCATGGTGCTGTATGAATAATATAGTAAACTGTACAAAACAAGAAGGAAAAACAAAATCAGGATGGTGGTAAATGCAGCTTTAAGTCAAGTAAGACTGACCATTCTCTGTAGAGCACCTATGGTGAATCATGGAGACTGAGCCTTTCCTGATGTTTTGGGGTTTTTTAAATCATTTTACCGGGGACTCATATAAGTCTTAGCACAATCATCCATACATCCATTGTATACAAAGCACATTTGCATCTTTGATGCCATCATCATTCTCAAAACACTTAAGCCCCTGGTATTGGCTCCTCCTTTTTCCGCCCCCTCCCTCCTATCCCATCCCTCATGAATCCTTGATAATTTACAAAATATTATAATTTTGTCTTGGCAAATACTGACCGATGTTTCCCCTCGCCCACTTCTCCATTGTCCATACCCCAGGGAGGAAGTTATATTTCTACTCTACCCTCCCTCTATCCACCCAATGTGCCACTATCTCCATTGGCCCTAATCATCAATCCTGGTTTTCCCATGTTTCTGGTTCTCATCTGCACCAGTGTACATCCTCTGAATTTATAAAGTAGAATTGAGATCATGATAGTAGGAGGGAGAAAGCATTTTAAAACGAGGAAAGATGCATATTTCATCATTGCTACACCATACCCTGACTGGATAATCTCCTCCCCACCATCCTTCTGTAAGTGGATGTCACTACCCCTGCAAATGGACCTTGAATCCCCAACATGTACTCCCCTTCAGTTATTGTAATATTCTTATATCATGATGAACTCTCAAACATTCCAGTTTTGGGGCTGAGCCTCGGTGGCGTAGGGGTTGTGCGCGGGACTGCGGCCCACTGGGATAGAGGTTCAATTCCAGCAGCAGCTCCACAGGAGCAAAAACTAGGCCTCCTATTCCCACCACCAGAGGGCAGTAATACCCAAAAAGCAAAAACAAAAAAATTCCAGTTTTCTTCAGTTACTTGGGTTGACAAGTGAACTTTGTTTCTCCCAAACTGTTAAATGATTGACTAATATTTGTCTAAAAAGCAGAGAATTTGCCTACTATAGTAACCTATACTTTCATTAAAAGTATGAATTATAACTTAAGCCATGTCCATGGTAATAATAAACCATTACACTGAGCAGTATTTCCCCATTAAAGCAGTAAAGGAGAAAAGTACTGATGGGGCAGGGACAAGCATGTCTTTGTTCAGGCTGTGAAATACTTTTTTTTCCAATCATTTCATTGGTAGCTCTTACAGATATCATAACCATCCATAATTCAATTAGATCAACCATAATTTTACAATTGCTGCAAACATCAGTTTCAAAACATTTTCTTTCTTCTTCAACTCTTTAATATCAGCTCCCTCTATCCCCTCTCTCCCTCACCTTGCCCCCCCCCCGGAACCCTTATTATTTATATTATATATTATTTGCTGTATCTTATAACATTGAGTTTAGAAAAACTCAGGTGACTGTTTCCAAGGAAAACTTACTTGGATTCAGTTTTCTGCTTAATTTTCTTTGCAACATTTGTAAAAGGAAGAGAAACTCTACTTTAAGTTCATTGCTGAGTATGTTGGGATTGCTTAGTAGTTCTGAGAGTCGAATGTTATCTTTAATAAACCTTGAGGCTGTAGACCTGGGTACCAGGGGCAAATGCATCTGGTAACTATAGTCTGTAAAATTCACAGGGTCATCCTGTATACTTTTAATTCTGGAAGACAAAAATAAAAGATGTTTTACCAGACATTGTAATAATGAGATTATCAAAACTTTCACATTAAATTATGTTTTAAATTCTATATCATTGGCTGAATTAATGATGATATGAATAGGATTACCTTATGCCCCATGGGGATGATTTATACTGTTCCCCAATAAAAGAATAATGAGGTCTGCAAAGTGGATGGGGGGGCAAATGTAAACAAAAGATATGTGAATGGTTCTTGAACAATCAGTTCTTATGACACGGCCTTACTTGATGCTTGTCCTCATGAAGAGATCATTGAAGATATGGATGCTATAGTAAAATGTGTTGAAAAATTACATGATGCTTAGTTTTGGGAAGGAGAAGCGTCTGGCATCATAAAGACTTGTCTTAAAGCAAGCAACCATGTAAGGGAGGCATCAGCTAGGGGCACACAGAAGAAGCACAAAGGTTGTAAATAATGAAATCTGAACCCAGAGAAGGGGGCAATATTAGAACTTAGGTTCTGAAATTCTGGATTGCCAAAGGCTATGGACGACAGTGGGAAGGTCCACATGTGGTTAAGCCTCAGGTGACTCCCCTTTAACCAGAGTCCAGGGATGGGAATCACCTTGCTATCCAACGGAGAGCATTGAAGGGTGGATCACATAGATGAAGTTAGGTTAAAATGTACCACCGTATCATTTAATCTCCTTTTTGACCCACTTCAAATTTGCTCCAGCTTTTAATATTTTCTGGGTCTTTTTCAATGGAAATTTGTACTTGTTCTAGTTTGTGGTCTTTTAAAATAATATTTGTTTCTATATAGGAAATCCAGGGTGGGTATATAGACATATAGAGACAATAACTTGATTTATAATATCTTAGGGGGATGGCAGAAGAGACTGGGTGGTGGTGGCATGGGGAGCCAACAATTATGAGGACAAGAAAGAATAAAAAGTTTTCAATTTATGCGCACAACTCTTAATATGATTGAACTATTGAATTATATGCCAATAAAACTATTTAAATAAAAAATTATAAATAGAAGCAAACTATGTTATTGTTAAATTCTGAGTAACTCACTCTCGATGTGTTAACAAAGTGTAGACCTCCTGTATCAGTATTTCAGGTACTCCAGGTTTACAGTGAATGGTTCCATGGATAAGTTCTTTAGGTAATTTTAAATTTTTTCTTGCCAAGAACTTTAAAAGAAAGTTTATTAGAAAGAATATATGTTATCATAAGAAGTCCTTATGAAAATTCCAACTACTTATTAGGTTATTCTTTTGTTATTTCAACTTGTTTTCTTATGTTTAATGTTTTTTATTATTAAAAGGTTATAATTCAGCAAGAAAATGAACCTTTATATTCTCTCTCCTGTTTGAAATGAATATGTGTAGCTTCTTGAGTGGCATATGGCATAAGCAGTTAGGAAAACTTACTTTGTAATACACAAGAACATCACAATAGGCAAGTTCACTCTCAATCATACATGCATATAAATATCCAAGATTTCAGGAGTGCATCTTTAAAAACAATCATTAGCCAGCATACATTTCTTATTTCTTAATGGGTAAAAGTGTAAGTGATTGCTAATTTACCTTTTCCAACTGTGCCCAGTTATCCAATTTGACTTTTAAAGAGGTTCCATTTTCAAAGGCAGACAATGTAAGGTCCCAGGGGAAATATACACTGAATATTTCTGCAATCAGGAAGCCATTTGAAAAATCCCTGCTCCATAGCAATAAGGACATAAAAATGTAGTTTATTATATAAAGTTTGAGTTATTTATAGTTAGCTAACACCACTTCAATATCCCATACTGAAAGGGAATAATTTAGAAAATTAGACTTTGCTTGAATCATCGCTCTGAGGTGGATCCCTGTGATGAAATAGCATTCTTTCTGGTTGTTGGTTTCAAGTCCTTTAACAGGCCTGAGAAGGAAGATCTGGCCATCTTGCTTCACTAGAGAATATAACAAGGGGATCAGGACCATCATCTCAGAAGACACCAAGGACAAATGGCATAACAAGATCGATTGGCATGACACCACCTGGCAGGTTGAATGTTTTGTACTAGAGTTCATAAGCTCCCATACAGTCTAGGTATTCATTTTTTGTGGCTCCCCCTGGATTGTTATTGCACCATCCAACAGAGGACAATAGTAACCCCTTTGGAAGGCTTAGTGGTTAGGTTGAGCTGCAACCCGTGGCGGGGAGTTGAAATTGACCAGCAACTCAGCTGGAAAAAGAGTGCCTTTTCCACTAGTGTCAACAGTAATGATCTTAGGACACAAACCCACAGTGGTCGCTCTGGTACGGCACTGACTCAATGACACTATGTTTTAATTTTTCATTAGTGGCATGGTCTTGAAAGTTTGTGAGGGGTTATTTGAGATGTAACTATTGGTCTGTCCCCATCCAGAGGATAAAAGACTGGAAAAGATCAAAAACCACATGGAAACAATTAGTTTGATGGATCAATGGACCACACTGGAATCAGTCTCCACAACCCTGAGACCAGAAGAACTAGATGGTGCCGAGCTACCACAAAAAAAAAAAAAAGACTCTGAGAGGGCTTACATTAGAAGATTCTGCTAGGAAAAAAAACCCAACACAGAGCAAGTCAAAATCATAAAAGAAACTAGGATTACTGATCAGAGAGAAAGGTGGCATTCCCAAAACTAAAGTCCTTAGTCACTTTTCAGGTATGGATCTGAACTCCCCCCCCCCCCCATGTTGTAATTAAATAAAGCCCTTCAGATCAGAAGTGTGACATTGACCCAAAGCAGGGAAAAGGTGGAATAAAAACCGGGCACAAAGGGCAGATGTGGAATAAGAGATGGAATACTGGAAGAATTATAATATATGAGCTGAAACACGTTGTATATGAATTATAGAATGAAAAACACTGAAGATATGTTTTGTAAACCTTCCCTTAATACACAATTTAAAAAGTTAACAGAGAGGGGGAGACTACAACCAAAAAACTAACCTTTGTGGAAGAGTTCTACTCTAACATTGGGGCTGCCATGAACTATAAACTGAGGGGGAGCAAATGCTTAAAAGAAAAGAAAAGATTATACACACATTTGTTTTCAATGATTGTGTTGGGGAGGTGAACATCATGGAATGCCAATTTAATAAGCAAAGGGGGTGAAGAAAGTGGATGGTGTCTGGCTATCAAAAGATATAGTGTCTGGGGTCTTAAAGGCTTGAAAGTAAACAAGCGGCCATCAATCTGAGAAGCAACAAAGCCCACATGGAAGAAGCACACCAGCCTGTGTGACCACGAGGTGCCAAAGGGATGTTATCATGAATTAAGAACTAAAAATCATAACATTGCATGTTCACCTCCCTGAAATGATGACTGACGACAAATGGGTGTATAAGCAAATGTGGTGAATAAAGCTATAAAAAGATAGAGTGTATGGGGTCTGAAAGGTTTGAAGTAAACAAGCTGCCATCTAGCTCAGAAACAACAAAGCCCACATGGAAGAAGCACACCAGTCGATGTGGCCAAGATTTGTTGAAGAGATCCGGTGTCAGGCATCAAAAAACTCAAAATCGTATCATTATAAATGAAGGGGAGTACAGATAGGGGGCCCAAAATGCATCGATAGGTGACGCGACACATCCCCTCGCAGAGAGGTTGCAGGAAGGAGAGGAGCCAGTCAAGATACAGTGTGATAACAATGAGGTGTGCAACTTTCCTTTAGTTCTCAAATGATTCCTCCCACCCACTATCATGATCTCAATTCTAACTTACACGTTTAGCTAGACCAGGGGAAGTACACTGGAGCCGGAAACCTGGGGAATTCAGGATAGATGATCCCTCCAGGACCAGTGGTGGGAGTAGTGATAGCAGGAGGGTGGAGGGAGGGTGGAGGGGAAGGGGGAACCAATTGCAGGGATCTACATATGACCTCTCTGGAGTATGGACAGCAGGAAAGTGGGTGAAGGGACACATCAGACAGAGTATGATATGAAAAAGTAATAACCATGTGTAAATTATTAAGGGTTCATGGTGGAAGGGGCTGGGGAGGGAGGGGAAATATAGGGAACTGGTACTGAGGGCCTAAGTGGAGGGAGGGTGTTTAGGGGATGTGATGACAACAGGTGTGTAAATGTGGTATGCATACAATTGATGTATGTATTGATTATGATGGGAGTTGTTTGAGTCCAGAAAAAAATCATTTATTAAAAAAATCATATAAGGTATTGATGGTTGTAGTTATGATCCCAATCTAACATGTGCTAAGACTGCCCTGTAATAACATCCCCAGGCAGTTCATCTGCACATTTACATTGCAGATGCATCTTTTCATGGAAGACTGAAATCGGTAAACCAGAGGCCACATCTGTGAAATATAACTTGTTCCAATATTTGTAGAATGTAGTTTGCATTACCCGGACAACTATGAACGACTGGTTAAGGTCAGGGCGGCTTCAGCTCCATGACAGTTTTTGTAAATTCCTCATAACCCTCAAACTCGATGCCCTCTCTCCGAAGGGGTAAAACCGTCTTCAGGAGTACCAGGGTCACTGTCCAGGCAGAAAAATCCTGAACTATGTTAACCGTTTTGGTGGTCACCAGAGCCTTCTGGATTAGACGAAGGAAGGGTACGGTGTCTTGACTGAGGAAGTGAAGGAACTACTTGCAGCCCCGCTCCCCCAAGGTGGGAAGGGGCATGGGGCAGATCTGAAGAGTAATCCGGTCAGGGGCCTAGCGGTTGCGGGGGAGGGGAGGGGGGGCGGATGCACAGTGCGCAGCCCGCCCAGCACCTGCTGATGTTCCTGGGGAAGAAGGTGAGGTCCAGGCTCTGCAGCCAGCGCAGCACCGATCGAGACAGGCGGCATCTTTTCGGGGGCTGCGGGTAGACCAGACCGCGCTTGGGCTTCCCTCGGGCGGGAGCTGCTGGCTGTGGCGAAGGGAAGGCTGGCTGGGCTGAGGCTGCCGCCGGCGGCCACAAACGCCTTTCCTGCAGGCCGGCGGCAGCCATGGCGTTTTCGGGGTTTCTATGGCAACGGCAGAGGAAAGGCGGGGCCTCGGTGAGGGCGGGGCTGCAGCTGGGAGAGAGAGAGGCTGAGCCTGCCGGGTGGTGTCGGTCCCCGCTTCCCCCCTGGGTCAGTCCTCACTGGGGGACTGGCTGGCCCTGCCTGGAGCTTCAACCTTGGCGGCAGCTCTGGATTTCTGTGTGGGTCGGACTCCATCACCGGTAGCCAGCTTTTTGTGTGGCTTGAATTTCTGGACTCAGAATTTTACATTTTATGATTTGTGGGGTCTGTCTAGCCAAGGTCTATTTTTCAATGAAGTGTTTGGGGAGACATATTAGGAGGCACCAGAGAAGACAGATCAAGCTGGGAAAGACAGACATTTGGCTCCCCAAATTCCATAGAACATCTGCACCATTGACTATAATCGATGATTATTGCCTACAAAAATCCAGCCCACCTTGAGCCCTTATTAGGAGCCTCAGTGGTGGAAGGGACTATTTGCTACGCATGAGATGATGGTTGAAGAGGAGAAAGATGAGGCAGTGTGCTTCCTTAAACACTAGCAGCCTCAGAAATCCTGGGATACAGTTCCACTCCGCCCTAGGAGCCCTTAGGAGTCAGAATCAACTGAAAGGTAGAGGATTTCTTAAATTAAGAAAATTTCACACTGCAGGAAGATGCCTTCGTAAGCATGCTTCACCCATTCATACTACCACCTCTTAGCTGTACAGGGAACCCCAGCTGTACAGGGAACTAGAAAAAGCAGGAAGAGGGCTTCTCTGTTTCCTGATCCTTGTCGCCATGGCAACAGACCTTCACTTGGCTGGGGCAATTGGTGTCCCAACACTTCTTTTTAAGTAACTTTTGGAGCAGGTTTCAACTTACTCCCTCAGAGATCTTAACAACAACTGAAAAATCGCCCCTTTGAAGCCTGAATTCCAGAATTAACTCTGGGGCTTTCCCTCTGAGCCTTTGACCAGTTCAGTCCACTCTCTCCTCAGGAATCTGAGTCCTTAGGATTTTTCCTTCAACCTTCTAAGTTCTTGTAACCTCGACTTCTTCTTTTTGTTCTCTAGCACCAAGGGTGTGTGTGTGTGTAAGATTGGTAGTCATATTTCAATTTTAGAACTCTTACACAGGTATTTTAACCAATCCCTTACATTGTTGAATACACGCAATACATGGACAGAGGAGGTCAGGAATTTGAACAGGGACCTAAAGCGGAAGTCTCCAGCCTCTTTAAATCATTTGCTCTCTTAGCCAACCTTTGATTTTTAATGTTCAGTAATTCTAAATACTAAAATACAAATCCAATGCTGCTAATGATACCTCCCATAAAGAAGCAGTCATCTTTGGGGTTACTTACTGATAGATGCTGTTCGTGGTTGTCCAGTCAGATTTGGTTCATGATGCCGTAAGCAGGCAAAGTTAAACTGGTCCAGAGGGTTTTCAGTGGCACATCACTAGGTCTTTTTCCCAGGTGCCTCTCGGTGGGTTTGAACTATCCGACTTTCAGCTAGTTGTCTAGAATGGGGCCATTTGTGACAGAGCCACCCAAAGGCTCCGAGGTACAGAAAGCTTTATTCCATCCTTACCATTGTGATGGGCTCTCCTTTGAGAAGGCAGCTCTTCCTCAGTTGTATGTTAAGTGCCTTCTAGTCTCAAGGGCTCAAGCTCTGACACTCTACGTGACAATGTTCTGCTATTAGTCATATGATTTTTAATGACTAATTCCTAATGCAAACCAACACAGTACAAAAGAACTGGTAGAGAAAAGGTGGAGAAAGAAATTAAATTTTAATAAATATTAATTAGAATATGAGCTACAATATTAATCTGAAGGTACATGGAGTATAAATGCTTGTAGACACTTAGTGTTGTTGCTTCTGTTCTAGAAATACTGGTCCCTAAGGATACTTTAAGGTCCCTGTCCCAAATTGGAGTTGGAGGTCTTTAAACTATGTGGCGGTCCTGAGCTTATGTTAATTTCATGATTGAGATGTAGGGGTGGAGTCTAGCCTGTTAATCTGGAGATAGCCATTGAGTAGCCAATGAAGCCTCCATGTGGGTATGGCTTTCTCCGGAGACTGCTGGGAAATCTCATGATATTTCCCTCATGAAGATTAGAAGCCATCTCCCAGTTGTTGGGAGTCAGTCTCAGAGATGATGAATTATGGACAAGACAAGATGGCAGTTTCCCAGCTGCTGCAAGAGCTGAAGGAGAAGCCACATGGCCTTGCCCTGATAGAACCAGACCTCTGAAGCTAGAGAAGCCATGAGGGGGACGCCTGCCAGTGCTGGGACTCTGCACCCACTGGCCTGTGCCTTCGTGAGTCGGAAGGAGACATTATAGACTGATTCCAGGCATCCAGGCTAATATTGGACTTTTGACTTTGAACTGGACTGGGTTGGGATGTTTTCTCAATGTTCCATTTCTCTTTTATATAAACCATTCCCTTATATCTATATGCATGTCTATGAATTTGTTCGTCTAGTCTACCTGGACTAACACAAACTATTTCTAGTATTTCAAGATTATCTGTGTTAAGATTAGAGTGATGTCACCAAGTATGTCTTTATTGCACATGATAAGAAGCTATATACTCACTCAAGATCTAACACTACTCCCAGAAAAAGTTATCCTTTCATTGTCACTCATGTATCTGAAAGAAGTACCTAACAAATGATCAAGTGATTACCTGATTAGGATGGTAGTCCCACGAGCATTTAAGGCAGCGGTTCTCAATCTGTGGGTCACAACCCCTTTGGGGGGTCGAACTACCCTATCACAAGGGTTGCCCAATTCATAACAATAACAAAATTTCAGTGACGAAGTAGCATTGACAATAGTTTTGTGGTTGCGGGCACGCACCACAACATGAGGAGCTGTATTAAAGGGTCACAGCATCAGGAAGGTTGAGAAACACTGTTTTAAGGAGTTCCCTTTAGCAACTCATAGTTTATTTAACACTCTTGTCTTTTTCAACTCTATAGAAACTCTGAAAACACACTTTTTTTCTTTCAATTACAAGTAATTGGTATCAACAACTACACTTTCCCTACTGCTTATTGAGAGCTAGTGAATCAAAGGTCATTTTTCCAGTTGCATCCTTCTGTTTCAGATCTACCTGAAATTTGCAAATAGTAAATATCATAAAATTTTGATTGATCATTGAAAATATGGGTTCACTAGAAGGAAATAATTAAAGAGGTGGATAATGATTAACCAAAAGAATGGGGCTGGTCCCTACAGGGGTAAAACCCCACCAAGCAAGTCTGCTATCCTGGAGTTCATTCTGGCTCATAATGACTGTATTAGTCCGGGAAGACTAGAGAAATAAATTCACAGACATGCATATGGATATAAGGGTAAGGTTTATATACGAGAGGAATGGGACACTGAGAAAACATCCCAAGCCAGTCTAGTTCAAAGTCATAAGTCTGATATTGGTCCATATGCCTGATACCAGTCTATAATGTCTCCTTCCAATTCATGGTCAGTGGGTGCAGAATCCCGGTGCTGGCAGGGGTCTCCCCATACCTCCTCACTTCCAGGGCTCAGCATCCATTAACAGCATCCAGTGGTGGTAGAAGCAACTCAGTGCTGGCAGGGATCTTCATGTGGCTTCTCCAGCTTCAGAAGTCTGATTCCATCAGAGTAAGACCATTGGCTTCTCCTCCGGCTCTTTCAGCTCCTCGGATGCTGCCATCTTGTCTTGTCCATAGTTCGTCATCTCTGAGACTGACTCCCAACAAATGGGGAGATGGCCTCTCATCTCCACGAGGGAAATATCGCGAGATTTCCCAGAAGTCTCAGGAGAAAGACATGCCCACAAAGAGGCCTTATTGGCTACTCAATGGCTATTTCCAGATTAACAGGTTAGACTCCACCCCTATATCTCAATCATGAAATTGATATCTCAAATACATAACCACCACAATGACCCTACTTAGAATCATGGCATGAGAAAGCATCATTTTTAGGGGAATGTGTAGCTAGTGGATTTGAACAGCGCATCTTGTAGTTAGTAGCTCAGCTCTAAAGACTTAGAGAACCATAGTATCAAACTATCAGTGTCTTTAGCAGTATTTGAACTTAGCTGCTTGAGACCTGAACTATGAGCAGTATGTCATTCCATAATGGTCACTGAGCTGTGGATTTCCAGAAGTGCTTTCAGTGAGAGGCTTTGATAAAGTTTCTAAAGTGCTCATTAATGATGAAATAACTGCAAATGCTCCTATTGCTGCCTAACGATCTTTCTAATTTGAAAGGCATAGCCATGGGGGGGGGGGAATGCAAAATACTCTTCATATGAAGTGAAAATGCATTTGTACTTAAAGAAAATAAACTATAAAGTGTATTTATTAACTGTTTATATGTCTATAAATTACTTAATATATTTCCATTAACTTTTAAAAATTACTAATTATTTCAAAATTTTGTGGATAAGACATGCTAAACTTAATTTTGAAGTTATTTAATGCAAAGTCTTCATTGTGTATCTCTTAGTGTGATTCATTTCCTCAATTTGAGACCAGATGCACCACTGAAGTATTTCCCTAATTAGTACATTCAAAGTATAAATGGAAATCTTATGTCTCTATCTGTATAGATAAGCCTTTGAATGATGTTCGTGATTATAATTATAATTTCAGCTAATAGCCAAGCCAATTACGATTGATAACTATAATGAAATCTAACCATTACTTCACAAATGAGAAACCCAATAGGCACAGATCTTTCTCCTACAATCACACACAAACACAAAGTCCTAAAAGTATACCTTTCTCACTATGTTGTGTTCATGTTTGAACCAAAGAGCTATAAAGTGAGGGGCAACGCATAAAGTTATTGAATCTTATACTCTGATTGCTGCAGGCTAAGACATGAAAATTAATGAACTAGTCAAGGCAAGGAATTGCTACAGCAACACACAAACCCAGAGATCTCGGTCACTTAGCATACCTTGATTGTATTTCATGCCTCAGGTGAACCCACGCAGGTAATGTGGCTGGAGTAGAACCAACTTTATAGAATGTATACTTCCTACAGCATGTGACCTCTGAGGTTGCTGTGGCAAAAGGAGAGAGAGAGGAACGACTTAAGAGTACATGAGACTCTTATCCTGAAAATGATACAGGTCACCTCTGCTCATGACCATCATGTCATCTCTTTCTACTTGGTAGGAAGTGACAGCAAAGCAAGGGAACATGTGGTATAGTACTGAGAACTGACTCTCCCTGATGTAAGGAGAAACCTCTTTCTGAATGGCACTGGTGCTCTTTAGTCAGCAGAACAAGTAAGATAGAAAAAGACATCCTATGATTTTACCCTGAAAATTCGAACATAGATTTAAATTGGATAATTCTGTGGAGGATATGGCTTTAAAGACTTTTATCTGTTGTGACAATTCCTTCACACATACTTCCTCTTTCTTCCCTCACTGATAACATTTCCTCAGGAGTTTACCCTATGTGCCTGGAAGAATGAAGATTGTTGGTTTGTGAGTAGTAGAAATTACTAAGATGATGTTCCTACCTTTACTCAATAACTTCAGTAGCCTAGTTAAATATTTCACATAAAACTCTAGTGGGAGGTGATTGCTCTCAATTATTTACAAGATCATGAAAATAAACAAATAAAAGGTCATGAAAAAAGTATGAAAGCCAAAACTGAGAAATGGATGAAATAACTATTTCTTTTCATGAATATGTTATATAACATAATTTAGTAATTTGAATTATGCAATATATGTAGTTTGAATGATGTACCGCAGTTACATAGAACAGCATTTGGGCTCCCTTAACTAAACATTTTGACTATTGTCATTCATGGAACTAAAGTTGCCAGGTCTCTGGCCGCCTCCCTCGAATGTCTACCAGTTGGTACCAGATTTGGCTGGGCCTCTCTGCACAGGGTTTCTCATTCTTAATCATGCTAGCCTAGGCTTCTTCACATGATGTTCTCAGGGGTCCAGGAAAAAAGTAGAAGGGGCTGAACCCCTGTGGAATAGTGGTTGCGTGCAGGACTGTGGTCCACTTGGATGGAGGCTCAATTCCAGCAGCAGCTCTGTGGGAGCAAGGACTGGGCCTCCTACTCCCACCACCAGAGGGCAGTGATGCCCCAAAACAAAACAAACAAAAAAGCCAAAAACAAACAAAAAGAAAGAATAAAGCAGAAGATGCAGGTTCTTTTGAAGACCAGACTCAAAAAGAACCTGACATTGCTTCCACCATGATACTCAGACTGTTCCTTTAAGGAAAGAGGAGGAAATAAAGGAGTGCTCCCAGGGATGGGAGGATATATTGCAGTCAGTTTGCAAACAATTTGTGCCAAATCTCCTAGCCTTTCAAGTCTTAATTGAATACAATTTTGTTTATGAAATAGTAATTACACACACAAAGGACTCAAGAGAACACAGGGAAATTGTATATTCACCAGGAGAAAAGCCAGTGCTACTTCTCTCCTTATGAGTGTAGCATTCTAACAGAATAAAATAAGAAAATTTCCATATAACTTGGGTTTTAGATACTCAAAGGGGAAGAATCCCTGGGAGACAGATGTTGTTTACCAGTGCATTAACAGAGTCACATAGAATAGGATCAGCTATTTGCAAAATACAAATGAGCCCCTTATTCAAAAATTAATAACCAGAAGATGAGAGTAGTAGAGTATTTAATCAAGCATGGTGGTCCTTTTTTGTGGGTCTCTGAATAAAGGCAAACCCAGCATTACCAACAGAGTGAACAAGTGCTATAAAATAAGAAATTTGGGGCCTAAAGTGAAATGGCTGATTTAATGCCAAAAAAAAAAAAGAAAAGAAAAGCTGAGTTCATTTGCTTGGGGATTTGAGCTCTGACAGCTGTTCACTTTTATGCTGATTTACCATACCCCACTGACCACAACTTTGCATTCTACCAGTCTTTGGGGCAGAGACTAGTGGTTTGAAAATTAATGAACTACCCTCGGAGACAAGTTTGGAGCCCAGCTGAGTATGTTGCCAAGCACTGTTTCACTTGTGTTTCATTTGATGCAGACAAGTCCAGCCATGTACCCCTGGGAACAATATCCTGGACCTCTGCTAAAATTGGCACATATGTTTGATTCCATTTCTACTGTCCAATAATCAGAAATATGTTTTGGTAATGAAGTGAAGATTTTCTCATTGGACGGATGCTTTCATCAATCCTAAAATAACCACCACTTTGCTCTTAAAAACTTGAATGAAATATTATACCCCCTTGTAATGTGCCTAAAAATCTCTGTAATGATAAGGAGACCCCTTTCATTGGTCAGATCATCAGAACCACGTGCGAGATCATTCTTCCTTTCAGTGGCTTCTGTGTCCTCATCATCCACAATCATTTGGCTCTGTGGAATGGGCCAGTGGTATCTTAAAGAATAAAGGTCTCTAAAGAATTGACTCAACTTTCTACCCCTCTCAGCAAATCTTCTACTCAAGCTGTGGCAATCAGATGCTTATGTTAATTTCATGATTGAGAAGCAATAAGACCCACATGGAAGAAGTACATCAGCTGTGTGTGGCAGTCATGTGCTGATGTTAATTTCATGATTGAGATGTGGGGGTGGAGTCTAGCCTGTTAATCTGGAGATAGTGACTGAGTAGCCAATGAGGCCTCTGTGTGGGCATGGCTTTCTCCTGATACGTCTGGGAAATCCCACGATATTTCCCTCATGAAGATGAGAAGCTATCTCCCCAGGTGTTGGGAGTTAAGTCTCAGAGATAATGAATTACAGACAAGATGGCAGCGTCTGAGGAGCTGGGGAGAACCCTGATGGAGCCAGACCTCTGAAGCTAGAAAGGCCACGTGGGGGGCCCTGTCAGCAATGAGTTGCTTCTGCCACCACTGCATGCTGTTGATGGACTCTGAGCCCTGGAAGCAAGGAGCCATGGAGAGACCCGCCAGCACCCGGACTCTGCACCCACTGACCGTGAGTCGTAAGGAGACTTTATAGACTGGTATCAGGTATATGGGCTAATATCAGACTTATGACTTTGAACTGGACTGGGTTGGGATGATTTCTCAGTGTTCCATTCCTTTTGTGTATAAACCATTCCCTTTTATCCATATGCATGTCTATAAATTTGTTCCTCTAGTCTACCTGGACTAACACACAAGCACTTCCTTTTGTACCGTTGAATGTAAGGTCTGTTTCCCTTGGATCACACAAGTTTACTACTCATGGGATGATGACAGCCTTCTTTCATGGGTAGCCTGTTAGACTCAATATGAATTAAGTTAGTATTTTAAAATATTATGAAGCCTTGGTTCATTTGACAAAAGAAGCATAGCTTTCTAAGTAAGGAGACCTATCCCAGTAGCAGACCTCTCAAGGCAAAAGTCTCAAGGATACAGCAAGGAGACTAGGAACATTGGAAGAGACATCAGTGCAGATAGTTCCTCAAGTTTTGGAGGAAAATATTATAGTTGATTATTCTAAATAATCTTTGCACTGATAGATTACAAGAAATTAAGGTTTAGATTCATCTTTCTGAGTTAAAGACAACTGCAGTTTCTGGCTGAATTCTTCATGCTGCCACCTGGGGGACTAAACTTGAAATTCAGCTGCTATAATAGAAATGCCATTGGTGTTCTACTAGTCCAATAAGGAGGAGTTTGTGCTGCAGTTGCTGCACTTGCATAAATACTTCCTCCAAAGGGGAAAAATTACTAGATAGGTCTGCCAAAAAGTCACTTGATTTCTATTATCCAAATATATAACTCCCCTTTTCTAGATATTTTCAGTTAACTATTCTCCGGGATTGAATCATGAATCAGAACAATGCTGTTTTATTTGTTTTTTTAAATCATTTTATTGGGGGCTCATACAGCTCATGCACATTCGTACGTTTGTTACCATCATCAATTTCAAAACATGTTCTCTCTACTTTAGCCCTTGGTATCAGCTCCTCATCCCCCCTCTGTCTCTCACACTCACTCCATCATGAACCCTTGATAACTTATACATCATTATTTTTTCATGTCTCGCACTGGCCAGTGTATCCCTTCACCCACTTTTCTGTTGTCCATCCCCCAAGGGGAGGGAGTTATATGTAAATCATTGTGATCGGTTCACCATTTCTCTCCCCATCTGCCCCTTACCCTCCTGGCATCTCTACTCTCATTGTTGGTCCTGAGGGGTTCATCTCTCCTGGATTCCCTGTGTTTCCAGCTCTTATCTGTAACCATGTACATGCTCTGGTCTCGCCAGATTTGGAAGGTAAAAATGAGGTCCTGATAGTGGTGGGGAATTATTAAAGAACTAGAGGGAAGTTGCATGCCTCATTGGTAATACACTGCACCCTGACTGGCTCATCTCTTCCTTGTGGCCCTTCTGTAAGGAGATGTCCCCTTGTCTACAGATGGGCGTGGGGTCTCCACTCCACTGCCGCTCATTCACATTGATATGATTTTTTTGTTCTGGGTCTTTGATGCCTGACAACTCATGCCTCATGACCTCACAGGCTGATATGCTTCCCCCATGTGGACCTTGCTGCTTCTCAGCTAGATGGCTGCTTGCTGGCCCTCCAGTTTTCAAGACTTCAGGGGGTTATATCTTTTGATAGCTGGACACCATCAACTTACTGCACCAACAGTAATCCTGTTTTATGATCCAGTGGGACTGATAGATGTTGTAATTACTTTACACCAGTGATTTGTGTACTATGTAGTGACAAAATCTATTCCATCAATGGATTTGGGTTTTCATTCTAAATGATTGCAGAGTAACCAAATACTTTTTCTAAAAGGCTATATGAGAAAGCCTTTTCCAAAAGATCTCTAGGCACAGCGAAGACAGTAAATGGTACCTGACCATTAAAAAGGATGGCATCCAGCTTCTGAAAAGCTTATACCCAGAGGAAGTGGCCATTCAACAGAATAATGGAATAACAGAGTGCATATAGAATAAAGTACACCACCATGTTTCTAATCCAAGAGTTTTGTAGAAATTCCTGCTTGCAAGGAAAGAGTGATAGTCTAAAACTGGAGGCAATCGATTTATGCAAATAGAGCAGAGCCCTGAAAGCCGAGCCTTACCTCCATCTAGGTCCTGTGTTGTTTTTGTTGTCTTCGTCATCTTCTATTTTTGACAAATTCTAAGTTTCACAGTCAGCAATTTATACGCATTTTGCTTTATCTTACTCACTGCAATACCTGGTATATAACATAGCCCACCTCAACACATCCCTATGTTTCATGCACGCCCCTCTCCTTTTGTCCGAACACTTCTGAAATTTGTATGAGGCAGAACAGACCCTGCCCCTTTGATCTCAAGTGGTTCCTTGTCTGACTGTGTGTGTCTCACTGATGCTATCAGTCCCCCATATTGACCTGACTGCTGTTTGCTGGAACACTGAGTTCTGGGGATGAGTTCAACTCAGCCTGAGAAGGGGTGAAGGACCACACATAGTCTTTGGGGTTGGTAAGCCTGGTCCTTTGGGGTGCTGAAATTTGTTCCACACTTTTCTCCCACATTATCCAGGACCTTCAGTGTGACTCCTTTCAAAATAGTCAGTAACAGTTGACTCGGTACCACTGAATCCTGGTGTCAGACAGATGTTTGTATGGTAGTTTAGTCCTTCGGACTAATTGTTTCCACAGGTCTTCAATTTTTCATTATTATTTTTTCTGTAGAAAGAGAAAGACCAACCGTTGTACCTTAGGAAGCAGTTCACAAGCTTGTCAGAACCTGGTTGTTACTTCTCCAAGTCAGTTCACCTTAAAGTCTTGACAGGCATCTGGAATCCATGTTGAGTGTTCGAGACGTGTTTGTAACAGTGGGAGATGGGCATGAGGGTGCCTGTGCTCTGCTTTATACCCTAAAGGAAGTGCATTTCTCTGTGGTGCAGGACATGAAAGCTTGTTCCTTGATGGTCTTAACCAAGAACATTATCTCAAAATCTCCTTTTAAATAGAATCTCAGTAAAAAATATCCTCCAGGAAACAATTTTGAAGGCAGTTGCAATTCTGCTTGTAACAATTCTGTAATCTAGGAAACATAAATGTTTGCAATATGTACCCGTAGCCAATTACATGATTTCCCATATAGGTTATCAACCCATCCCTGAATAAGGCCCTCTTTCAAGATAGTCCACCTCAAACTCCCTTTTCTAAGCAGTGCTAACACCAGTCTTAGTTCCTGTTACAGCAACATGGAGTGCCGGCTTTGTCACTCTTTACAGTCGTCATTTTAATTTTGAGAGTTTTGGACATTTTGCCGGTCCATACCGTCAAGGGCCATTCGCTAGATCACTTTTGTTTTTCCTCTTTTAGAGAATAAATTTTCTAGGATATAGGACACCTATAGATATGTTGTTTATGTGACTTTTCCTCAGCATACACACTCAAGAAGGAAGTCTGTGAACCTATTTTTAAGACTGTCAATATTTTGTTTGTAGGACAATAGAACTGAAAGGATATAATTACTGCCATCTGTTTCCTCAGACTGCAACCATTTGGGTGAAAATTAAGTTGAGTTCTTCCTGACAAGTACTTTCTAACCTAAGGCAATGTGTCTTAATGGCCATAAATTACACAGTTCTGCTTAGTTTTTGGAAAGTTAGTATAAAGTACTGTCTTCACTCTGAGTTTCCTTAAAAATTGTCAGACAGATTTTAAAAAAGAAAAGAAAAAACACTATGTGTGTTAGAATTATACCGTTTCTGTAAATTTGTATTTATTCTTGGTTAGTTTTGAATGTGATTATGCCTGTGTACATGTGTGGTGAAATGAAATTACTTAAATGTGGCTCTTCTATACATATATGGCATGTGAATTACTAATAAGGGGAATTTGGTCAGTGCTATTCATCTAGGAATAAGACAGCTATCTCAGAAGCAGGAGAGAGACTCTGGCCACCAGAAAAGAAAACCAATCAGTGGAGCATGTGTGACAGGTGTAAGATATTTGTCTAAAATGATAGAGACAGCAGAAGTGACAGAGAGGGCACAGTCACGAGTCAGAACAGAGAGACACATTGAGGCCCCGAGCCAAGGGAGGGCAGCAGTGCCTAGAGCTTGAGAGACAGCGTCAGGCTCCTAGGACTGTGAAATAAGACCAAGGAGTGTGAGTGAGTACTCACCACATTGCTAACCGAAAGGTTGGCAGTTCAAAACCACAGCCACTCTGAGGGAGAAAGAGGTTTCCTACACCTGTAAAGAGTTAGTGTCTTGAAAAACTCACAGAGGCAGTTCTACCGACCCTGCCCAAAGAAACACCAACATCAGCATCAACTTTATGGCAGTTTGTTTGTGGCAAAGGGACCACATGGCAGAGATGTCAGGGACCCTCACAGACATACCCTCAGTCGGATATTGTAGACAGACACAAGAGCTATATCCTTACTATTTTGTAGCCTGTGAGTTCCCGAATAAGGCCCCTAATACTGAGTGTGGTCGGTGAGTTCTCTGTGATCATTGTAACGAATGATCAAACCCAGCTGAGAAGTGCAGCACCATAGGTGGGAGGGTTGGGGTCAGACTAGGGTGAAGGGTAAAGTGACCAGATTTTAAGCGGGACACCACTGACCAGGGATGGGGTTCTTGATTAAAAGTTTGGTCTATTTGGAGCAACAAAAATTGTCATAGAACTCAGAAATAGTATTGAAATATATTTATTTATTTTAAAACACCGTGGGACATAGAGGCAGGTCATGCCTCTGCCTTGTGGAAATAGGTTTCGGGCAGTTGTGGAGTGGGATTTTCCTTCTCCTTTGTGTGGCCAGAAGACCCTGGTGGTGCCATGGTTGCACATGAACATATGATCCACAGGGTTGGCAGTTTGAAACCAGCAGCAGCTCCATGGGAGAAAGACTGGGCTTTCTACTCCAATCAAAAGTGACCATCTTGGACACCCACAGGGGTCACCATGAGTCAACATTGACTCAGTGGCGATGAGCTGGGTTTGGGGTTTTGTGTGATCAGAGGATGTCAGACGTGAACTCCACGCCATTTCTTCAGCATGCTTCTGTGTAACATGTATTTGATTCAATATTTTCCTCCTGGGCAAGACTGATGATTTAAAACACTTTCCCCTCATACTGGAAGGGAAGTTACAACCCAGACCACACAGGGCCTGGCTTCTAAAGGGCTCTGCATTTAGACCTATACATTATGTAGCCATTCCTACCTTGTTATGATACTATAAAAGCAAAGATTCCTGAGATATTTTGTTAGGTATAAAAGAATTGGTTCTGACCCATAACAACCCTATGTACAGCAGACAAAGCACTGTCTGCTCCTGTGATAGATTTAGAATTGTTTCTATGTTTGAACCTGTGGTTGAATTTATGAACAATAAGAAATGTGGCAAGAAATACACTTTGGAATTGTTCATTTTTGGGGGCAGACCTTAACAATATTTTACTTCTTAATGTGACAAAACCTCATTTCAGCAAAATAGAGTCGCTAATAAAAAGTTGGCTCCCCCTGATGAGGAAGCCTTGGGAGGAAATTACTTTGCTGATTTATAAGCACTCCTCCTGCACTCTGAAACAATCTTGCAACAAGACAAAAGGCTCTGAAAGTGGGGAAAACTCAAGCCTCTTTCTTATGAAGTAGAGATCTAAGAAGATAGCAGGTGGCTATCATCAAGGGTCTTCCTTATGTTAAAACCCAGGATTAGAGGTCAGTGTCTCCCCCATCACAGACAGTGCTGATCTGAGCCAGGACAATAAAAAATTGCACTCACACCATTGGATACATGCTGACACGTAGGGGTTCTCTGGGGCAGGGCAGAATTGCCCCGCGAGTTTCCAAAACTGTAATTATTTATGGGACTAGAGAGCTCTGCTCCGCCCTTCTCCTATGGAGGGATTGGTGGTTTCGAAGGAGCTGCTGGCCTGGCAGTTCACAGTCAACCCTTAACCACCAAGACCCAGGCTGGCTGGGTTGTTTGCTTTAAGAAGTACGGTGGCAGGGGTCCTCAAACTATGTGGCCTTCCGAGGACATTTATCTAGCCTGCTGGTGTTTTGCCACCACTGCCTGTCCTGCTTCGCAGCTGACTCATCCCAGGCCTGCAATGAATTTGTTCTTAGTTGGCGTTTTGTTGTTGTTGTTGTTTTCAACTGTAGTCCGGGCCTCCAATGATCTGAGGGACAATGAACTGGTCCACTGTTTAAAAAGTTTGCAGACCCCTGGTAGAGAATCTGGGAACGTGAGGCCCACAGGTGCCCAATTTAACTAGAGAAGGGAAAGAGGTGACTCTGAGGACTTCGTTTTTCCTTCCAGCTGTACTCATCCCCTCCCTTCCCAGGAGGTACGGAGGAGGACAGGGGTGGTGAGCTAGGCATGGTGGCTGAGGAAGAGGGCCCAAGACCAGGAGAGCCGAACTCCCAGTTTGTTCCCCTCAACTACTGGAACTCAGTGATTTTAGCCCCATGTTTTGCCCAGTATGGTTTCAGAGGTCACTGATGGAAAGGTATGTGCCCTGAGAGCCCCAGTTTTGGGCCCCTTTGATCCCTTCCGCCTTTAGTCCTGTCAGGTTCTTACAGATGAGCTGGACTTAAACTGCAGTTGGCTTAATGGAAAAGGCAGTGATAGCTGGGAGAACCCAGGCAAGCATCCACAAGAGGTATCCCCAGTGGAAAGTGCGTGGGCCTGGCGTCTCACAGCAGCCCCGTCCACACACGTGTTCACACAGAGACCCAATCTATAAGGTCCATACATCGTCAGTGTTGAAAGTGATGCATAAGTATGTGTGTGTGTGTTTAAATTATGTATTTTAAATGAGAACATGTCCAAGGGATCTATTCATTTGGAACTGTGCTTTGAAAACTGATGGCAAAAGTACTAGTGCAATTAAACAATAATGCCCATTGCCTCCAATTATAAAATTAATTAGAACAGAAAAAAGTTGTTTTATTCCAAGACATAATAAGCACACTGTAATATATTAACAAAAAATTATGATACATTTAAATAAGAACATTTCTTTAAGAGACAATTATACTCCAGCTAAGATACAATGAAACAATGAAGTATCAATTTTTATACTAGACATTTACTCCTCTTATTCAATAAACAGGGAAGTGTTCTGTTACTTTTACATTCAATATAAGACACATCAAACTCATGGAAAATACAACAACAAACCTGGCTTATTAAAAGAACCTTTAAAATCTATTTATATGCAGAGTTTGTTCTATAAGAGAATCAATTTAATATAAAAAACTCAGGAGGACATTACCAACTCCTCAGACATTCTGTGAAACAGGCACGTTTAAAGGTTCCTCATCACAGCTCTGGGGTTGTAGCGCTTACACGTTGGGCTGTTTTAACTGGGAGGTTCATCGTTAGAAACCACCAGTGACTTCTTGGGAGAAAGACCTACTTTCCATGCGGTAAAGAGTTTCCATCTCAGAATCTCCCTGGGCAGTTCTGCCCTGTCCTACAGTTTAGCTGTAGTCAGCATCTACTCTGTTGCAGTGAGAGTGGTGTGTGAGTTTTTAATCATGTGAAGCTATTATTTACCAAATATGCCATGGCTTTATTTCTAGTTTTGAAAACTGAAACAAATACTGTATATACTCGAATATAAGTCGACCCCGAACACCAGCTGAGACACCTAGTTATACCACAAAAACTACTATTAAAATGTGCTGAAAAACTCAGCTTATATTCAAGTATATACAGCCCTTCAAATTGTACCAGATTCTTCCCCCCCACCCCCGAAGTGTAATCATAGTCACCTGGGAGTTACATATATTTCCCCATTGGTCTTTGGATTATTATGGTAAATACTGGTTCAAAATATTTCTCAAACTTATAAATTTATAAGAACGACCAAATTCTTTCCTTTTACTTAACAAAGAATTTTAAGTATATTAATTATCTTATTTCTACACAACTGAAAGGAGGTATTAAAATTTATTTTATTATGTTTTATGTTGAACTCAAATACAGTTAAATCTGAGAAGAATAAATGTATTATTGACCCTTGCAAAGGGCTCAGGTATCTTCTCTTACACACATTCGCTTTTGTTAGCACTTGTAAATATCATGAACTTTGAACTGTGAGGTTTTTTGTAAAATTACTTAGACCACTGTTAAAGTCTATAGAGGGTATTTAAAACAAACAGGAAACAAAGCTGAGCAGAGTTTTTGTAGGATGCATGTTCTCCCTCATAGGCAAGCATCGAGCAGCTCACTCTGAGTTAGTGCACACAGTAGCATCACCTGGGAAGGTTCTCTCTGATCATGGTGAATTTTTTCATAAAAGCAATTTCTCTCAAATCTCACTTTTTTAGTGATGACCAATATAAGAGAAGAGTATACAGTTGTGAAATTTTGTTTCCTGCTCAGGAAAAACATTGCAGAGACTATTATGATATTGAATACAGCTTAAAAGGACAGTGCAATGGAGGGAAGAACTCAAGCGTATGAGTAGTTTTCTCATTTCAAAAAAAGTGAAATGTCGACTGATGACAAATTCTGGTCTGGAAACCAGACAACTTTCCAAATGAACAAAAATGTGGCCTTGTAGTGTGTTTGGCCTTCGTTCAACCATGTCAGCCACTTAATCAAGCTTTCTACTTAGAGACTCTTAAAAGATAGCATAACCGGGTACAAAAAATAGGCTTGATTTGTGGCAGACAGGAGACTTGTTTTGACACCATGACAATGCACCTGCTCATGTAGCCATCTCAGTGTGTCAGTTTTGGGCAAATAATAGCACGCCTCTCTTACCCCACGCACCTTAATCAGCTGGCTTCATTCCATGTGACTTTTTGTTTCTAAAATGCAGAAGGACATGAAAGGACAGCAATGTGGTGACATAGATGAGGTGAAGAAAAAACAAGGGTAGTGATGTCAGCCATCCAAAGAGATGAGTTTGAAAAAAATGTTTCCAAAAATGGGATCGCAGATTTGACACGTGTAATTTTCTTTGTAAAAAAAATTAAACACGTAACTTGGGGAAAGAATTCTATTTTTGTGGGGTACTCCCTTGTACATATCTCTGTTATGGAGTCAACTCTGGGTCCAAGTGACACCCATGGGTTTCTGAGAATGTAAATGTTTATGGGAATAGAAAGTCCAGTCTTTCTCCGATGAAGCTACTAGGGGTTTCGAACTTCTGACCTTGTGGATTAGAGGCCAACTGTAATCACTATACAGCCAGGTCTCCTCAGGTCTATAGAGGGGGCAAAATTTGAAGAGGTCTAAATTTTATAAGGGGCTTCCTTTTATATTTCTGTGAAAAATCCACAATTCAAAAAGGTTTGGATCTTCCCATTTTCTGTAAGTCTTAAGGGAAGCAAGAGTGGAATTTATTTTGTCTTTTTTAATTAATCATTCTAATGACAAGTGCATATTAAATTTCTAGTGTGTAATCAATTTCTTGAATAACATCCATAGTTATTTCCAGAAGATATTACATATGCTTTCTAAAGTGTACTCACTGATATTAAAAATACAAATAGTATAGCAAACTGAAATTTTAAAAACAAACCCCATATTTGAAGGCTATAGACCTCTTAAAGATAATTCAATTTGATAAATTTAGTAATAGATCATGTTTTTCTTTTAACTCTAAAAAGAACAAAATTGCTTCCTAAATCAATTAAAGGATACATGGACTAGCTAATACACGTCTTTTAAAATGACATGGATACACCCTTTCTTCCTTGGGTGCCCTCATTCTCGATGCGACAGTATATTTACCAATGTTAGTATGGTAGTAAATATAATTCCAAAGCATTTGGGATTATTTTGCTGATTTATCTGTACTGTAAGAAATTCTGCAGTAACGTTGGCAGCTGGAGCTGTGGAATCAGGTGGAGTCTTGGTCTTCCGATGTAGCTTCTGATACAGACTCGGCAAAGTTGGCAGAGGGAACTCGGGGTAGCTATACAAAAGCATGTACAGTTACTTGTACTATAAGGTATTTTAAATGAAACCACAATTATGCTTTGTAGTGAGGTAGGATAGTCTGATCACTCTATTATGGGGATTTATGAAAATACATTTATTACTTTTATTTGTCAAGTATTTTCACAATTGATATGCACTTGATACATGTTTTTAAGACATTATAATCTTCATATTTATGGAATAATTTCTGCACCTCAAACCTTTAAAACAAATTTTGATTTTTGAAGCAGGTATCACTCAAAAAGGATGAACCAGCCTGGGTACAGAACAGCACTGACAAAACACACAACATCCCTCTGGTTCTTTAATGCTTTTTCCTCCCCCACCCCCACCATTATCAGGACCCCAATTCTACTGGTTAGACCAGTGCATATACACTGGTACAGAGCTCTTGACACACAGAATCCAGGACAGATAAACCCCTCAGAACCAATAATGAGGGTAGTGATCCATGAGGGTAGTGGAAAGGTGGGGGGGATAAGGGGGAGAAATGGAGTGCCTATCACAATGATAGACATACAACCCTCTAATCCCCAGGGGGACAAACAACAGAAATATGGGTGAAAACAGACAGTGGGCAGTATAAAATATGAAAATAAAAATGATCTCTAAATTATCAAGGGTTCATGGGGGTGGGGATGGGAAGAGCTAATACTAAAGGCTCAAGCTGAAAGGAAAAGTGTGGAAATGATTATGGCAATATATGTACAAATGTGCTTGATACAATTAATGTGTGGATTGCTGTAAGAGCTCTATGAGCCCCCAATAAAATGATTTATTTTTTTAAAAGCCACCAAAAGTTATGCAGCAAAAGGGGAAATTTTGAAACTATTAAAGCTTTCCTCAAGGAGGCTTTTACAGCTCTTATCCCGAGCCACATACACCTCCATTATGTCAAGCACACTTGTACATTTGTTGCCCTCATCATTCTCAAAACATTTGCTTTCAACTTGAGCCCTTGGTATTGGCTCATTTGTTCCTCTCCTGCCCTGCTTCCCTTTTCCTCAAGAACCCTTGATAATTTATAAATTACTATTATTTCATTATATCTTACACAGTCTGATGTCCCACTTTTCTGATGTTCATCCTCAGGAGGTTATATGTAGATCCATTTAATTATTTCCCCCTTTCTATCCCACCTTACCTCCACCCTCGCAGTATTGCCATTCTCACCACTGGTCCTCAAGGGAGCATTTGTCCTGGATCCCCTGTGTTTCCGGTTCACTGCTGAACCAGTGTGCATCTTCCTTCTGGCTATGGGCCGGGATGCAAGTAGCCTTGCTCACATGCAGAATGCAGTGGAAAGTGGTTGGTTGCAGATACAGTTAGGTTACAGTTTAGCACCCTGATACTTGTTCTCCCTTATGATCCTTTTACATTTGGTGTAGTTTTTAATGTTTTGTCCTTTCTGGTTTATTGAGGTTTTTATCTGTTACATTTTGTTATTCTTGTTTTTTTTTAAGTGTTTGTATATAAAATCCAGGATAGGTAGGTCTACAGAAACAGTAACAGAATTAATGGTTCCTTGGGGAAAATGATGAGTATAAAATTGCAGACAATGTTATGAAACTGATTGGCTGAACCCTGGTGGCGTAGTGTTTGAGTGCGGGACTGTGGCCCACAGGGTTGACGGTTCAAATCCAGCAGCAGCTCTCGAGAAGCAAGGCTGGGCAGTGATGCCACACACAAAAAAACTGATTGTGGTGATGATTGTACAACTCTTCTTGATGTGATTAAACTATTGAGTTGTATGATATGTGAATTGTATGTAAATAAAACTGTTGGTTAAGTGAAACTGCTGGTAAAAAGTAATTGTAAAAATATAGAAAATAATTTTTTAATTGTGGAAAAATCCTCAAAGACTATAACATTTAAGGTGCCAAAGGAAAACTTATTAAAATAAAATAATGATTTATTGTGATCATGAGGCTGGTTTAGGATTATACAGTTCTGTTTTAGATCTAGTTCTTCTATATAAAATATTTCCTGAATAGGATTACACAATAAGTACTAGGAGGTGAAAGCACTTATGAAGTGGTGCGAGTTTCCCAGTATTCATGATCAAATATAAAATCAGATCTGGATATGAGCTGTCTTAAAAGAATTTGAATATACTGAACCACAGAATTTAGAAAGTTCCCATTGGATGAATAAAATTAAAATAACCATAATACCCTCTTTGTAGAGAGAATCTAAGTTAGAAAGTTGTCTCTATTCATAAAATATTTTTCAAATTGTTGTGCCATTACAGCATAAGTCCTCAAATAACCGTGAAGTGGTGGAGAGAGACACTGCTTTTTATTTTTTTTTTGGGGGGGGCTTTCAATTTTCCTACCTTTGACTCGGTGATGTTATACCACTTTCTTTTGCTCATATTAATGGAAAATATTTGAGGGTTTCCTTCTCTTGCAGGTATTCCTACCTTATACAGATCCAATATGTGCAAAATTTTACTGTATTATTTTAGGCAAATGTGTTTTTGTGCACATACAAATGGCAAAATTATTCAACTCACCCTCATGTTGAAGCAGTATTCTTTCTACCAAACTGCTCGAAGTAGCGACATCGACAGGTCGCAGGAGCTCTGTATTCTTAGCATTGATATCTGCTCCGAATTCTAGCAGCAAGTCAACAATTTCCGTATTGGATTGTTGAGCAGCAGCATGCAGCGGCGTGTCCCAGTATTTGCCTTTCTGTACGTCAGCCCCTACACAGAGATAGGAAATGATGGGGATAGAAACAAAGACTAGTTACTCGTTGATTCATTTATCCTAATGAAGTTATTTATTTAAATAGATATACATCAACAAAAACTCATTTACATCTTGTCAATTTTGACTGATGGTGACCTGCATAGGACCCTTATAGAAATGCCCCACTGAGTTTCCAAAACCGTAACTCTTTGCAGGAGCAGAAAGCTCTGTTTTTCTCCTGGGTTGGTGGG
>PVJH01017113.1:0-48622 GCA_004026705.1 Nesogale talazaci
ATCCTGTTCACAGTTACTCCCAGGTGAATCTTTTCAATATCTTCCCCCACCTTCTTTCTGGACACATGCAGGGGAAGGTCATTCAGTGGGAGTTCGAGACTTTGGCTACAAGAGCCCCGTTAAATAATTCACTGCCTCTGCAGCTTCCAGTGGGTAGAGTGATAGGGGAACTATTTTGCAATAAAGTTCAATGGTAACACTTGAGTTAGTTGGAAAGGAAAAGCTCCCTTGGCCCATCCCTAAAGGAGGTCTGAAAGCACAGTAAGTGGTGGGGCTGCTAAACGGAGGGTCGGTGGTTTAAATCCACCATCCGCTACACAAGCAACAGGGAAACAGCCAAAAAACAAAACTCGAACAATGGCAGTGGGCATTTCTTCCTGCTGTCCCCTGTCTCCCCCCCCCCCCCCCCAATCTGCGCCTGTCAAGGACGTGGTGACCTGTGGTTCTCTGGCCTCGTGTCTCTCTGAAATACTCAGCATGCTTTTCCTCTGGAAAGACTTCTGACTTTGCCACATCCACTCCTGGTTTTCCTCTGCTGCCCTCTGGTGAAGTCCCCTCCCTCTGAATACCAGCCTCCCCCAGCCAGAGAAGGCTTCTTTTCTTTAAATCCTGGAGTTGTAACCCTAGTTCTGACCTCTCTCCCCTCAAACTGCTTACTTGACACCTTCACAATGGGATATAGAAAGATTTACCCCCAGCTTTGTCTCCCCCAAAGATCTGCCAAACATTAGAGGCTGTTTGCCAACACATGGTGGCAGGTCAGATGCTCAGAGATACTCTTTCTGAACACATTCAGCCATCAGACTGCTGTCTGGTCCACTGTAGGTGGGGTTCACACCCTACTGATAAAGGTTTCCATGGAGAGCCAGAGAACACGTGAAGCCTGCTCGGTGATATCCAAAGTTAGGCTGTGTGTTAGTTCAGGTAGACTAGAGAAACAAATTCATAAACTTGCATATGTGCATAAAGAGGTTTATATACAAGAGCAATTGAGAAAACATTCCAGTCCAAGACTAAATCTGATAATAGCCCATATGTCCCATACTAATCAATAAGTCCTCTTTAGGCTCACAAAGCACTTACAATGACACCAGGACAATCACAGGCCAGTGGGTACAGAGTCTTGTGTATCCAGTGGCATTGTAAACATCTCATCGCTGGCAGGGGTCTCCCCAAGGCTCCTCCAGTTTCCAGGGCTCAGGGTCTGTCAGCATGCTGCCATGTGTCTCGTCAGCTGCAATGTCTCCCAGGAAGTCAGCCTTGAGTCTTGTCACTAGAGCATCTCCAAGGGACTGAGGAGGGAGTCTCACCTCCAAGGGGGGAATACAGCCGGTTCCCCAAAATTCTCAGGAGAAAGCCATATCCACACAGAGGTCTCATTGGCTGTCTCCAGATTGACAGGCTAGACTCCACCTCTACACTCTTAATTCTCAAATTGACACCAGAGTAAGTGGCTGCCACAGGCTGCCGTCCTGAATCCAGGATCCCCCCCCATTTCTCACATGTATACTCCCAACCCCTCCCCTTCCTAGTGTGTATATGCCCTTAGATCATCCCCCTCTCATTACTGTGTTACCTATAGGAAACCCCTTACTGTGATATATGTCTTTACCTGTAATTAGGGAGCTTGCATGCCCTCAAAGGTATATAAGCCTTGGTTAGAAATAAAGAGCTCTCTCCCCAGCCCACTATCTCCTGGTCCCTGGTTCCTCTCACCTCTGTTCCCTCTCCCCCATCCTCTCCCACCAGCGCTCTCTCCTGCCCTGTACCACCAAGAGGAGCTGAGGTGAGCATGTGACCATGAAATGTGTCTGACTCCATTATTTCACTCTCTCCCATCTTTCGTATCTATGACTTTACTATAATCTTCACTTATTATCGCTGTGCAATTGCGCCTACCGGACCCGTGATGAATTGTTAGGGACTGGCTCCCCTGAAACTTCACTTTCTGACCTCCCTTTTATTTCTATGGCAGAACATGTGTGTGTGTGTGTGTGTGTGTGTGTGTGTGTGTGTGTGTGTGTGTGTGTATCTGAGAGGGAGTCACATGACACACTATCTCCTGTTTATTTCCAAAGTAGGACTTGTCTCACACTCACACAGCACCTTTCCTTTTTTATCTCCTGTTTATTTCTAAAGTAGGTCAAACACACACACACACACATCCTCCACTTCCTATCTCCTGTTTATTTTTAAAGCAGAGCCTTTCGGTCTCTCTCTCCCCACCCACAAACCTGCCCACTCCCCACCACCAACTGCATAGAATCATTCTTGCTGCATCTCCTGCCCTCATTTGTGCCCACACCCTCCATAGCCCTGGGTCCCTGTCCCTCCTGGCCGCCTGCTGCTGTGCTGGGCCCTTCCCATTGCTTCTCCCCCCCACCCCCCATGGGATCCCGACACGGGACGAGATCATCTTATCCTCTAGCGTGACATCTCATGGCTGGCTTCCTGGTGTTCTTGGAATAGATTCTGGCCCTGCTTTATTTCCCTGACCTCCGTTCAGTGACGGTGCAGTGAGCCGTGTGTCGTGAGGGAACCCTGGCCCCGCTGTGGTTAAAGCGCCTGATCACCAAGCGAAAGGCCCCTCCTTGGAGCCCACTGGCTACTCCGCAGAGAAGAGGTGGCAGTTGGCGTCTGTGAAGACGACAGCCCGAGTAGCGAGCTCCATGGGGCAGTTCTACTCTGTCCTCTAAAGTTCTCTGAGTCAAGAGTTTGGCTTCGCACGTGATGAGAGGCAGTAAGGAGGGTGGGCATGAGGCATGCTGCTGCGAAATCCCATTCTAGGAAAATGCTTTCACCGCCAAGGCTCGCTATTCCCCCTCCCCCCCCCTTGGCTTCTTCTGTAGAATCACCTGAAAGTGGCTGAGATGGTTGTGTGGTGAGACAGTGCCAGGCAACATGAGACTGCGCCCGTCGAGATGTACCCCAGAGCCTCCGAAGCGAGGTGCAGGGCCTCGAGTGAGAATGGGCTTGATGGCCGTGGGGTCCCCAGGCGTGCTGCTTACGCCAGTAAGACAGGGCAGCAAGTCAGCTGTGGGAGGCCGTTGAGCAAGCGTCTCTCATAAGGAAGGAGAGCTAGAACAGCCCTTGATTGTCCCCTGTGACTGGCACTTCGCTGTGACACTCCATTTGGTGGGTCAGACGCGCGAGACTACCTTTTGAAACGCCAGTTCACAAGACACTCGGAAATTGCTTAAGAGCTCCCCGGCAGCCCCTGCAGCTGCCGAGCTTCAGGAGCCCCACCAGCATGCTTGCTTGCCACACTGCAGGCCTTCATGCCCCGAGGACTGGCCAGCAAACGAGGACCCGAGGACTGTGACGCTGTGGCCCTTTTAAATCTGATCAACTCCTGTGACCACTTTACAGTGAATCGGAAGAAAGTCACCGAGGTAAGTGCTGCTGGTCCGGGGCTGGGGGTTGTGTGTGTGAATAACTAAGCCCTGGGCCACTAACCTTGAAAGGCTGTCGCTTCCAGGCCACCCTGAAGTGTTTGGAAGGTTGGCCTGGCACTCTGCTTCCAAAAGACTAGTCATTTAAAGCCCTATAGGTCCAGTTCTACTCGGATACACGAGGAAGGCCCTCAACTGGATGGACGGACACCGGGGCTGCCCCCGTGGGTTTCGTTCGCACAGAAGCCATTGTGAGGACAGTGCCACACCCGGCAGTTTTACTTCCGGGTACATAGGGTCACCATGAGTCAGCACCTACTGGGTAACGTGACTACATGGTACCGTGTGGTTTACATTCTGGCAACACTTGGTTTTCTTTTCATCCTACTTTCTGCATCCTGAAGTTCTCCTGGCCCAACTTCCCGGAGACAGTATTTTTTCGCATTGCTGCTTCAGCTTGTGGATATAGTGAGAGCCAATAATTTTGGGGTTTTTTGACAAGCTATTTTAAACTAAGGCTGCGGTTCTCAACCTGTGGGTGAAGACTCCTTTAGGGGTCAAACGACCTTTTCACAGAGGTCACCCGATTCATAACAGTGGCAAAATGACAGTTATGAAGTAGCAACAACAATATTTTTTTTTTTGGCATCACTGCCCTCTGGTGGGAGTGGAAGGCCCAGCCTTGCTCCTGGAGAACTGCTGCTGGATTTGAACCACCACCCCTGTGAGCCGAAGTCCCGTACTCAACCACTACGCCACCGGGGCTCAGCCGCAACAACAATTTTATGGTTGAAGGAGGTCACCACCACGTGAGGAACTGTATGAGAGGGTCACAGCATGAGGAAAGTTGGGAACCCCTGGACTAAGGGAGGATTATATACAAGCCATAGCTACAAGTCAGAAGGTTTCAAGAATGGCGAAAACTACAGGCGTGTTGTGGTTTTAGCCTTGATTAAACTGTCCCCATGGCAGGAATTTGAGCATCCACTCACCTTAACAGTTAGTTCCTAGTGACGGCCAGGTGATCCTCTCGGGCATGTGGACTGCTACAAATCTGTGCCAGAGCCTGAGGAAGGGGGGAAATGGGGTGTCTCTCTTGCCCTTATTCCTGGAATCCCATAGTTAAAATCTGGCTTACAAGATTAAATGAAGAACCTTCCTTTTGGGCTGAGCCCCGGTGGCATAGTGGTTGTGCGCAGGACTGCGGCCCACTGGGTTGGAGGTTCAAACCCAGCAGCAAGGCTGGGCCTCCTACTCCCACCACCAGAGGGCAGTGACGCCCCCCCCCAAAAAAAAAAAAAAAACACGGAAAACCTTACTTTTTCTGTTCTTATTTCCCCTCCGTCCCTCCCACCCCCACCTAAATTCGGACACGTCTGTCTTGTGAGGTGCCTTCACGTCAGCCCTTAGCGACCCTGGTACAACAGAAGGGAACACTATTGGCCCTTTGTGATGGCCACAGTGTCGATCCATCTCGTTGAGGGGTTTTACCAACTATCGTATCCTTTCCCAGCACTAAAGAAGAAGAGGGAAGTCTTAACTTAGTTGGTCATAAACCATGTGGGTTTCCAGCTCTTGGAAAACCAGAAGGCCTGGCAACACAGAGCTCAGAGCATCCATGGCAACAAGCTCTGGGCGAGTAGCAGCTGCCCCTTGAGACAAGGCATCCGCTTGCCCATTTGCCCAGCCCCACCACTCCTGTACTGTCTTTGTGGGAGAGTTCTTGCAGGCATAGATGCCCTCAGGGCATACTGCACTTAAATATGGATAATACTTGGCCTCCCAAGAAAGTCCTGGCCATCTTCCTCTGGGGACCACACTTGTAGATTTTGTAGTTCGCCAAGCCTTTCTGAAATGTCTGCTTGGAACCACGAAGTCTCCTTCTGTGCCTGGTTGGTTGACTGTGAAAGCCCTTTATCCTTTGTGCCTTTCTGCAGGTGATTAAGTGTCGGAATGAGATCATGCACTCTTCAGAGATGAAAGTGTCTTCTGTGTGGCTGCAAGAGTTTCAGCTGAAGATCCAAACTTTCCTGGATGAATTCAAGGATATCCCGGAGATCGCAGAGGTCTGCAGCAGAATCGATGAGGTAGACATTGTGTTGAACCCCTGCGGCCTCCAGAACGGAGTGTTAAATGTATCGGAGCTAAGCGAAAGGTTAGGGTGTGAGTGGTGGCACAGTGCGCTCGGTTCCAGGCTCCTCACTGCAAGGTCAGCAGCTCCACACCACTGGCTCCATGGGAGAAAAATGGGCTGTCTGTTCCTGTAAAGTCAGAATCCTTTAGCGTAAATCCTTCAGCTTGTGTTGTCTTCCTCAGGATTCTGTCTTTTTTAGAATTGCATTTTTTCATTTCTGTAGATCCTTTTGCGTTTTCATATTCATTTTGAAATCAGCCTATCAAGGTTCGGGGATTTTGATTTGGCTTGCATTGAAATCATAGATTGATTTGAGTACAAGTAATATCTGATTCAAGGAACCCTGGTCGTGGAGTTGTTCCACGTCGGGTTGCAACCCACAAGGTCAGGAGCAGTTCAAGACCACTAGCCACTGTGGAGAAAGACAAGGCTTGCTACTCTTAAAGAGGTTCAGCCTGGGAAGCCCCAGGGGCAGGCCTCTGGTGTCCTATAGGATCACGATGAGTCAGAATTGGCAGTGAGCTGGTTTTCGCTTTTAGCAGAGTTACAGGTAAGGCATTGCGCTGCTAACTTGAAGGTCAGTGCTTCAAGTTCACCAGCCACTCCTCAGGAGGAAAATGAGGCTCTCTGCTCCTATAAAGATTTACAGACTCAAAAACCTAATTTAGCCTTGCTGTGAGTTGAAATTGATTTGCTGGCAGTGGGTTATAGGTAGGAGAAAGAATTGCCCACCTTACTGATGAGAAATCTGAAGATTTGCTTTGCAGAGAAGAGGTCACAGGTAATGATGCTTCGAGGATCCAGCTAATGATGCTTCTTTGTAAAGTCTTTGAGTAAGGCCCTGGAATTGCTTTTCTACTAAATCTGGAATTGCTTTTCTACTAAATCGGTCCATACATTTGCTACTCTGGCAGCTGCTGACATCTGACTGGGCGGTTCACATCCCCGAGGAAGATCAGCGAGACGGGTCTGAATGCGGAGCAGGAGTTTACTTGAGTGAGAGCCAAGTAAATGACATTGAAATGGAATTACTAAAGGAAAAACTTCAAGAGATGTATCTTCAAGCAGAAGAGCAAGAAGTGTTGTCAGAAGAGGTAAAAAAAAAAAAAAAAAAAAAAGAAGAAATTCAAAAAAATTATTAGAGACTCTGGGCAGGAGGGAGAGTAGTTTGTTTTGAAGAGTAGCTAGTGAACCAGTTTCTGATGCACTGGTGAAATAATTCCCAGAAGTGACACTGTTCTTTGCACATAGAGTCATATTACAGTTTCACAAATAGGCTCCGAAAATGTGATGCGGTGAGGGCTGACTCCGTTTTGAACAAAAGTGCAGGTCAAGGGGATTGCAGGAAAGGCCCTGCTGAGAGGGGGCTGGAGAACAGGGATGCGCACAATCGAAGAGTGTGGCCACAGAGGGTGCTTCTGGAGGGACAGGCAAACTAAGGTCAGTGAGAAAATGGCCAGAGGGCCATGTCGCATCTCCTCTGGCCATCCAAAGGAGAAGGAGAATCCAGGGCCTGTTGCTACGAGGCAGGGATCAGACAAACTTTCACCCTCTGTCCCTCTTTGCCCTATTGAAACCCCTGCCATTCCTCCCCTGACAATCTACTTTTCTACTGGACTTGGGAATCGGTGGCTGTGGCCGCACAACTCTCAGACCGCACTCACAATCCAGGGGGGTGAATAAGGGAAGTTCCCAGGGTCAGCAACCAGTCAGGACACTGATTGGTCCACAGCAACACCTCTCCTTAGCCAGCAGCCAAGTCTCTCTGTCGTTCTCTCTGTGCTCAGCCTCCCAGCCTTGTGGCCCCTCTGCCTCTGGGGCCAGGAAGCCCACCCGCTTCTCTCTCAATTCTGTCTCGGGCTCTCCCTGCCGTGACCTCTGCTCTTGTTTGTACGATCTCTTGTGCTCTCTCAGCCTCTGGCGCGTCTGGCCTTAGCCTCGGCCACTTGACGCAGATTTCAAAAGGGCTCTACTGGTGGCTCCTCTTCCTTTATGGTCCCAGGAATTCTCTCTCTTCCTGCTTCAGGATGGCTCATCCTTCTAGCCAAGGAAGTGGCAACTGTAACTGACCAAGCCCTTCTCTGAGCGTTGTACATACCCGCAGGCATAATCCCATCCGATCATCTGGTGGGAGTTACACAAGTAGACGAGCCATACGGAGAAATTGCACTTCACTAGCGTCAGATGTGCAGGAGGTGAAGTAGCCAGAGTTGTAAAGGTTTTCTATTGCCGTGCCAAGGGTGATTTGTTAGAGGGAAAAAACGGGGAGGGCGCTGTTGCATAAAGAGTGAGATATCTGCCGTGGCTTTCAGAAAGTCCGTCGTTCTAGCAGTTGGACGGAGGCTCTTGCTGTAGCGTGAGGCTGAGAGAAAGAGGGTGTGAACTCATGGCCATGGAAGAGGGGCCAGAGTCTAGAGGTGTTCCAGGCAATACGTGCGCATCTTCATGGTGCGTAGATTGCTCGGGACATGCGATGGCCTAGGAGAGACGGAAGAAGGCAAGAGTTGCTGGGTCATCTGGGGTCTGGCTTAGGACAGGGGAGGCGAAGTGAAGCTCCTGGGTCCAGACCGGGAGTACAGAAAGGAGGAGTCCCCACTACTACTTGCAAGGTAGGGAAGCTATTAACAGTTCAGAAATCACCCAGCACTAGCTGGGTTAGAATTCTAGATCATCAAGAGATCTTAGAAAAATCATTTCACCTCTACACTCCCCACCTACTCACCCACCCACCTTTCTTTTTTTGATCCCAAGTTTTATCGGCATATAATTCCCATATTACACAATCGAGTAGTTCACTCACATCAGGACGAGTTGTACAATTCTCACCACAACCGTTTTAGTACATTTTCTTTATTCTTGTACACCTCGTTACTGCCGCCCTATATCCCCCCAACTTCTGCCTTGCCTCCCAAGGGACAGTTAATCCAGTTACTGTCTCTATAGATTTACCCCCCACACACATTTTTTTTTATTTCTTTCCTTTTGTCTTCAGTAGGCAGTAAATTCTCATGGCTCAGAAAGCAAAGCGTTGAAAAGTTTTGCTGTTGTATTTGACTCTTCCATTTCCTGTATATTTGTTTTTTGCATTCAGGTAAAACTTGATATCGGCTGAGCCTCGGTGGCATAGTGGTTGTGTGCGGGACTGCGGCCCACTGGGTTGGAGGTTCAATTCTAGCTCCACAGGAGCAAATACTGGGCCTCCTACTCCCACCACCAGAGGGCAGTGATGCCTTAAAAAAAACCAACTTGATGTCGTCACTGTGGTGAAGAGTCTCAGAGCAGACCATGGTTTTGTGTGCGTCCGATCACACACGTTCTGACGCAGTGTTGCAGTTGCAGTCCCGTGGAGTCACATGGCCACCCTGTCCTCAGACAGTCGTTTTCGTTGAACACAGGCTCAGAAGCTACACTGCACCCTGGTGACCCTGCCTACGTCCAGGTCTTCGCTCTCTCCCCCTGCTAGTCTCACCTTGATGGGCTCCTGGAAGCACAGGGACAGTGGACACCTGGTCTTTGGGTGCAGCTGCCCTGCCACGATGTGAGCATTAAACCAACAACTAAGAACGTGGAGCACGGGCTGAGCCCCGGTGGCGTAGTGGTTGTGTGCGGGACTGCGGCCCACTGGGTTGGAGGTTCGATTCCAGCAGTGGGGCTGGGCCTCCTCCTCCCACCATCCACCATCAGAAAGCAGTGATGCCCAAAAACCAAAAAAAAAAAAGCGTGGAGCACGTGTTAAAACTTCCATTGTCTAAAGCCCTGTGTTCCATATAGGAGCCTTGTTAGTGTAGTGGGTTAGAGTTGGGCTGCTAACTGCAAGGTCAGAAGTTCAAACCGCCAGCCACTCAGGGAGAAAGATGAGGCTGTCTATTCCAGTAAAAAGTTCCAGTCTCAGGAACTCAGAGGGGCAGTTTTACCCTGTCCTGTAGGGTCGCTGGGAGGCAGCACGAACTCGGTGGCAGTGTGTTTAGTATATTCCATCTTGCTCTATTAGAAAATGGCATTAGAGGCAGCCTAGTTTTCTTCCTGTTGCCTCAGAATAGAGGAGAGAAAGAGAAGACGAGCTCTGACTCCCTGCTTCTCACTTCCTCTCGAGGGACCGCAGTTCTTGTCCTGGTGGTGTGGCAAAGCACCAGCAAATTGTCACTGGCTGCATGCTGAAGCCAGGTGTTTGCGAGCTGGCAGGGAGCCACGGGGCCGCCTCGTCACACCCTTCCTGCGAAGCAGTGATCTCAAGGGACTGGCCCGGGACGGTGTAGTATACGGCCCCACAACTGGTAGGAGGCTGGCCCGGAGGGCTCCCCGCTCTGGTCCTGCGCCGTCTCGCAGGCAGTGTGCAGGTTCTAGGGCCCTAAGGTGATGGTAGGTGGACATTTTGAACCTTAATTGTGTCTAGTGTACAGAAAGGAGATGCGGTCGCATCGCCTTGTTCTCTTAGTCACCAGGTGTCTGGATGGAGGTGGTAAATTGTCATTTTTTCATGTCTTCTCCTCAGTAGGCCTCGCTCTTTCTCTTCATAGTTCAGTGGATCCAATGTCAGGTCAGATTGGTTGGCACATTTCTCTGAGAAGTTCAAGGTGGGCATCCCACTGACTGTGGACCTGGACACGGGAGCCAGGGAATGAATGACCAAAGGGACGGCTGTGGCTGTGCAGAGAGAAGCAGGGGGCTGCCATCATAGCCCAGGTCGAGACGATGATGAGGGGCTCCTGGGGGGAATGGAGGGGGGCTAGGGATAAAGAGGCCAACAAGGTAGATGGGTGCGGCGGCATGGGAACGAAGGGAGGCAGCACTTAACGGCAATGCTTCTCCACCAGCCTCGTGCCGTGACCCTGTCATACAGGGCCTCGTTGCGGTCACAAACACACACAACCATAACATTGTCGGTTCCACGGAATCGGGTGACTCCTGTGAAAGGGTTGTTCGACCCCCAGGTTGAGAACTGCTGACTTAAGGGAAGAATGATATTGCCAAAACCCCTTTGGGCAGAACAGTGCCTGGTTTGTGGCAGATTCTCAAGGACTCTTTGCTCTTGAAATGAGTGAAGGCAGGAACGTGCCAGCCGCCATACTAAGCACTTTGGGTAGATTCTTTGGCCTCCTCAGACTCAGGCGGGTCAGTATCACCTTTTTGGGGGGGGTAGGGGACATTACTGTCCTCTGGTGGGAGTAGGAGGCCCAGCCTTGCTCCCTGAGAGCTGCTGTTAGATTTGAACCACCAACCCACTGGGCTGTAGTCCCACACACAACCACTATGCCACTGGGCCTTAGCCCGCATTCCCTTTTTTTGGGGGGCGAGGGGCATCACTGCCCTCTGGTGGTGGGAGTAGGAGGCCCAGCCTTAGCTCCTGTGGAGCCGCTGCTGGAATTGAACCTCCATCCCAGTGGGCCGCAGTCCTGTGCACAACCACTACGCCACCGGGGCTCAGCCCCCGCATTCCCTTCTTAATAGGGGCCTGGGCCCTTGTGCGAAAGACCACACGGACCAGGTCAGTTTCATGGAGCTGGGAGGCTTTTCATTGAATCACATGTCTGCTCAGGAATGACCTAATCCCAGGTGTACACTGTCCTTTCCTTACTGCAGATCACAAGGAGACTGGAGTTGGTGAGGGAATTTCTGAGAAACCACGAGGACCTTCAAAACGGGCTGACAGATGAGCTACAGAGGCTAGATGGTTTCCACGTCCAGCCTCGCCGACGGAACATGGAGGAGCCTCAGGGGCAGATGTCTCAAGTGTGAGCCTGAGGTAAGTTCATGCATGTGATTTAATCAGAACCGAATCTTCTTCTCCCAGAGTGTCTGCCGGCTTATCCACACATACAGCTCTCGCCTCAGCCCAAGTCTCCGTGCCCGTGGGATCTGAAAGCACAGACACTGCACCGCGGACTGTTTCCGGGGAAGGGTTCTTCCATGGCAGAGTCATTCAACCTAACAAATGCCCTGTCAGCTTTGTTTAGGCGAATCCGCCTGAAGCCATTGATACCCCACCTGAAGTGAATCAGCTTCACAGCATTGGCAAAAGATCTTCCAGCCTAAAGGGGTCATTGCCACTGGGTGCTGAGCTGTTACGGAACCCCAGTGGCACAGTGGTTCAGCACTCAACTTTTAGCTGAAAAGCCCGAGGTTCACAGCCATCATCAGCTGTGTAAAAGGTCTACTCTCCCACTTCCGTTTCAGAAACACAACCTGAGCGCACTGTGAAGCCATTCTGCTCTGCCCTGTGGGTCGCCTGGAGTCAGAATGAACTTGACAGCACTGGGTTTGATTTGGTTGGCTGTGGCAGTTCTAGCAACTGGTTAATTTTCTTTTTGTTTTGTTTTGTTTTATTTATTTATTTATTTATTTATTTTTGTGGCATCACTGCCCTGGTGGGGGTAGGAAGCCCAGCCTTGCTCCTGGAGAGCTGCTTCTGGGTTTGAACTGTCAGTCCTATGGGCCGCAGTCCCCACACAACCACTAGGCCACCAGGGCTCAGCGAACTGGTTAATTTTCATCAGGAAAACTTTCACTATTTTCCCTAAAAAAATTATTTTTAATTCTTTTTCATTTTAGGTTGCCCAGTGATTCAAATCAGACCTGTTCTATGACAGCCAGCACTACTTCCACCTCCACCACCTTTGCCTCTGCCAGAGAAAGAACATCCAAAGAGGACTGCAGTCTGTCCCTCGATGTTGGCCCTTTGGACGTTTGTTCATTTTCTAATATTCATAATCTTGAAGTTATATAACCTACACCCACAAAATACTGGGTATGCATATACCCAAAACTTGTTACTGGGGCTGAGCCCCGGTGGCGTAGTGGTTGTGCGCGGGACTGCGGCCCACTGGGATGGAGGTTCAATTCCAGCAGCAGTTCCACGGGAGCAAAGGCTGGGCCTCCTACTCCCACCACCAGAGGGCAGTGATGCCCAAAAAACAAACAAACAAAAAAACATGTTACTGTTTGGACATTTCCCCCCCTATTTGAAGGGAAATGGACTCTTTTAAATCGGGCTGCATTGACACGTGGACTCTTGGTGGCACAGAGGCTAAGTGCTTGGCTGTGATTCCAAGGTCCTTGATTAGAGCCCGCCCACCAACTGCCCCACAGGAGTCCTAAGGCCTTGGGAAACCCTATTGGGAGCATCTGCTCTGCCCTGTAGGATTGCTGTGAGCTCAAATCAACTTGACAGTGGGTGTGGGGTTTGACTGCTAAGATTGATAGGGAACCAAATATCTACCCTTTCTTGAAAAGACCGTATGGCCCGTTCTATGGACACAGCGCAACCTCTTGTCCTGCCCTCCCTTCGTACGGCATCCGTGTTAGTCCAGGTAGACTAGAGAAACAAATTCATAAACATACATATGTATATAAGGGAGAGATTTACATTCAAGAGGAATGGAACATTGAGAAAGCAGCCCAACCCAGGCCAAGTCCTTTAAGTCCAGTATTAGCCATAAGTCCTCTTCAGACTCAAGAAGCACATGCAATGATGCCAGGACAATCACAGGCCAGTGGGAGCAGTCTTGTGTGTCCAGTGGCAGGAAAAGCATCTCAGCACTGACAGGGGTCTCTCCATGGCCTCCCAAGCATCGCAGCATTGGCAGGAGTCTCCACGTGGCTTCTCCGGCCTCAGAGGTCTGGTTCCATCAGGGTAGGCCCATGTGGCTTCCCCAGGGTGGCTCAGTCTTGTGTCTTATCAGTAGTGTGTTTCTAAGAGACTAAATTCATAGTCTCTCACTTCCCCGGGGGAAATATCATGAGATTTCCCAGATTTCTCACAGAAAGCCATGCCCACACAGGTCTCATTGGCTGTCTGCAGAGTGACAGGCTAGACTCCACCCCTACACTCCCAATCATGAAATTGACACGAGTACATGACTACCACAGCATCCATGTGCACAGTTCAGTGGAAGAGGGGCCCATGTGGTGAGGGAGCCATCAGGGAGGCTGGTAAAATAAATACATGGGGGCTTCCAAAGGTACAGCTGCCCCATGAGTTTCCGAGACATAACTATTAATGGGAGTAGAAAAACTTCTTTTCTCTCTCTCTCATCACAGCCTGATGCATAACCACTACACCACCAGGCCTCCTTGGTCACAGACCTGAGAAAGAGAAAAACAAGATGTTTCACTGGGCCCAGCACTAAGTCCTACCGTTTGTCATTTTAAATCACTGAGATCAGGGCAGTCGAGTGCTTCTCCCAAACTTGTTTTCTCTGTCACCTCTGGGAAAGAAAAGAGCATGGGGGCAGGGAGGGTGATTAGAAGGAGCAGGCTTTTCTCCAGGAACTTGTATACGCCTATGTGAATTTTCTTATAACAGACATGCACTTATGTATCTTGGAGAGTTTTTTATTAAAAATTTTCATATTTCGAAATCAATAAAAATACTTATACAATCAATTGTAACCATGCACCACTTGTGCCCCACCCTACCCGCACTGTGTTGTCGCCTCCACTTGGGGGTGCTTGGCGCCAGCTGCTGGCGCATGAGAAGCGCGAGCAGCCTGCTTCCACAGAAGGCTGGCTGTGTTTCATCTTGGACGGCCCCATCTGTATCTAGGAGAGGCAATTTGTTCTCAGCCATTCCCTGGGACCCACCTGATGTGGTGAAGAATTTCTAAGAACTTAGGGGAAAAATGATTTTAGCATCATAGTTGCAAAGATGAGGCAATCTGTGTGCTAGCTTGTTCTTTACCAGGAAACTCAGAGGACCTTAGCAGGAAGATGCTACATATGAAACTTCAGTATGAGCCACCAAACCAACCCGGCTGCCATCCAATTGACTTCAACTCCTTGTGTCCGTGCAGGACAGAGGGGAACTGCTTGCTGCAGCGTGTCCGGCCGGGGCAGTCCATTTCCACAGGAGCAGACAGCCTGCTCTCTCTCCATGGAGCAGCTGGCAAGTTTCAACTGTTGACGTCATTGAATCATTTCTGAGCTGGAAAAGCCAGTTTTCATTACTGCACGGCTACTGGAGTTAATCTAGAATATTAATGGAGTCTCCCAATCGTCCAGAGGTCTGCTTCAGAAACCCTGTGCTCAATAATGATCGGCATTCATCAGTAATGACCGTGGGAGGAGGCTTTCTGCTCCTGGGAAGAGTCAGTCTCAGAAACCCACGGGAGCGGCCCTACCCTGTCCTACACGGTTGCTCTGAGTCGGTCAATTTGATGGTGGCAGCCAATGCATGACGACAACGAGACTATAAATGGAACATTTTGTAGCGAACTTTGGGACGATGGACAGTGACCTTCCATGCTTCCTTTCTACCCTATTTCAGAAGTTATTATTTCAGAACGGTGTGCGGCAGCCAGCCTCTGACGTGGCCTCCCACGGCCCCTGCTTCCTGCTCTTCCCATCCTTGTCTCATCTCGCGATGTGCCTGCTTAGCCTGCACGGGCCTTAGAACAGCGGAGTGGTGGTATGTCTCTTCTGTGAGTAGGTCCTGAAAGTCCGTGGTTCCTATCTTGGGTCTGCTTCCTGGGCAGGCTGGACCCTAGGGGCCTCCATGTTGGGAGGAGCCAACTCGGGAGCCGATCCTCTAGTCCCAGCTGATGGCAGAGAAACCCTGAGAAGCCCTCAGCTTAACCACTCCCAACTCTTGCCCTTCAGAAATTGTATGAAGCAAATAACTTGATTATTTGAAGTGGTAGGTTTTAGGGGGGTTTGTTACATAGCCATAGCTAACATTCCCCCCCGCCCCACCCCTGCAGAGTATGAGGAGCCCTGGAGACATGGGGTTACATGTTGGGCTGCTTAACCAAGGGGTTGGGTTCAAACCATGAGCCCCTCCACAGGCAAAGTGAGACTGTCTGCTCCTGTAAAGATTGACAGCCTCAGAGACCCTAATAAGGTGACCAGATGTCCCGCTTTTTAAGAATTTTAACGTCCCACAACGTTTTAAAATTAAGATAAATATATTGCAATATCATTTTTGCGTTCTATGAAAATTTTCGTTGCTCCAGATAGACCAAATCTTTTTTGTGTGTGCGGCATCACTGCCCTGGCAAAATTTTAATCAAGAACCCCCGCCCCCAGTCAATGGTGTCCCGCTTAAAATCTGGTCACTTCACCCTAAGGGGCAGTTGTATCCTGTCCTGTAGGGGTCCTATGAATTGAAATTGATGTGACGGCAGTGGGGGTGGTTGTTGGCTTTGTCTTAACGCAGAGTGAAACGAGCTCTCAGCAAAGAGGACACCCGCTTACCTGCCATCAAAGCTAAAGGAGCATCTACCAGAGTCCCACTGGTACCCTGCTTGTCTCCCCCAGAGCCGACGCCTTTCCAACCTTTCAGATAGTTGCTTTCAGTCCCTCTGCACTTGAAAACTTGCTCAAAGGCAGAGTTGAAACACTGTACACATCAGTGAAGCAGCCCCGGTGGCACTGTCAATGTAAGCATTAGAATGCCAACCGCAAGGTGAGCGGTTCGAACCACCAGCTACTCCTCAGGAGAGTCTGTCTGATTCATAAAGCCTCAACCGTATGTCGAGTCACCGCAAGTCAGCATTCATTCAATGGCAGTGGGGAGACTTAAAGGGACCTACGAGGTCAATGGTAGTGACCTTGCTTTCTATGCCTGACACCGATCCCAGGCCCATGCACCTCATGTACAGCCACCACCCACCTGTGCATGGTGGCTGTGTGCTGCTCGGGTTCGAAGAGCTGTCAACCCGAGATGAGTTAAAAATCAGCCTCTGAAAACCCTGTGGGTCAGTGCGGGCCAGGGCAGGATTTTGCTCCATTGGGTGTGGCGTCATCCTGAGTAGAGGGCCAGGGAGACAGCAGTTAGCTAAGAGACACGCGCTGAGGTTCTCCGGGACACCACTCAGCACCTGTGCGCCCCAGAGACAACCAGCAGAGCGACGAAGGCCCTCGTACTGCACTGGTTTTTCCTTCCCTCCCCCAGCAGCACCCACCGGGTTTCCAGGAGGCTATGACAGGCCCCAGAGAGTGTCCAACTCAAATTCAATCATTTCACTGAAGATAAACTAGGGCTTTGATCATTTGGGTCTACTATTTACCTAGAAACCAAGACTGACAACTGCCCTTTGAATTGTGTATCTGGTTTCCAAGGGAGATTCTCTCATTGTTCTCAGTCCCAAAGACCTCCCAGATTCCCCTAATACTCTTAACCTGGATCTCGTTGAAACACTTCAAAGCATTTTGCCCAGAAGAAATCATTCCTAACACTTTTTGGTGGCGGCGTCTGAGAGATTTGGGGCTGTACCATGTTAAGTCATGTTCACACACAAAGTACCCCTGCTTTGCCCTCCCCGGACACCAAGACCAGTAACAAAATCATAGACTCAAGAGAGCTTTAAAAAAATAGAGTAGGGCTGAGCCCCGGTGGCGTAGTGGTTGTGCGCGGGACTGCGGCCCACTGGGATGGAGGTTCAATTCCGGCTCCCAGGAGCAAAGGCTGGGCCTCCTCCTCCCACCACCTGAGGGCAGTGATGCCTAAAAAAAAATAATAATAAAATTAAAAAAAAATAGAGTGCTTTCCCCATTAATACAGCAAGTCCGCCCTCCCACATAACTACCCCTTGAGTTTCAGATCCCATGAAGAGGACGCCTGCCCACCCCCACCTTCTCGAAACACATCCTTTCCTGCCCACCCAAACAAAACAAAACCAGACTCAGCAGCTGCAGTCAATGCAATTTTCTTTAATGAGCCAAGCGGCAGGTTGCAGGGGCACACGCTGTAGTTACCGCCCCAGCTTTAAGTTGGTCTTCGCTGGGGAGGGGGGGGGGAATCCAGGGTTTGCAGACTGCACAGCTTTGATCCAACACTCTCAGTCATTTGGAAGATGGCCCAGGGGCGGGGGCCTCCGGCTTGGCTGTGGCCGTTGAGGGGTCGCTAGGCTTGGGCGTCAGGTCGATCCCGCCGTAGTGGTAAAGAAGGTAGCGAGTGCCCTGGGTACTCTGCGCCACCACGTTGGTTCCGTGGCACGCCATCAGCAGCAAATTTTGAGGCTGGACCCGGTACGCGAAGCGCATAAAGGCCAGCGAGTAGAAAATGAGCGCCACGGTCATGCGGCCACTGATTATCTCCGGGGACGACCTCATGTCCTTGAACGCAGCCAGGGGCAGGCCCCAGTTGGCCATCGGCCCCCAGAAGTGAGTGCTGGTAATATAGTCCCGAAACTCCTTGGTCTTGACGTATTCCTTCGCCCTGTGCAGCATTGCTGCCAAAGTCGCCACGATCGCCAAGCTGGGCGAAATACGCTGGGCAGGTAGCCCGCAGTGACGTGTGGCGTTCCAGGCGGCGTGAAATCACAACCGCCCCCTGACGCAACCCCCACCCACAGTCTTGGCGGGGGGGGGGGGGGGACGCCACGTGGCGCCATCGTGTTGGGGGGCGGGGCCGTGAGCTCGCGCCTTTGTGGGAGGGCCGTGACAGAGCGCTCCTGACTGAGCCCTTAAGGTCTTGGGGGGCGCTGTGGGTCCCCCAGCTGCCAGCTTTCTCACCCTTTCCACGCCATGGGCAACTGGGTTTGTGCGTGGGCAATTGGGTTTGTTTGTCCAGTCTCTGGGTGCTGTTGCCATGGTGATGAGACAAAACTCAGCCAGGTACAGCATTCTAGACCTTAATAAAAGCCACCTTCGTTGTGACTCGCAGACCTAGTGACACTTGACCCTAAAAGAGTTCAGCATCTGTCTTTTAGCAAGGACGGCGGTCTCCTACTGTGCCACAGTGCGATCATGCCCTCAGAAGTTGAGCGTGGAGTCAGCGCCATTGGGGGGCAATGGGGAGGATGGCGCGGGCCGGGCCCTGTTCCCTTTTGTTGTGCAGAGGGTAGCTTGGGTCGGGACCCACTCGATGGCACCCGGCACCAACGAACAACACGGGGCTTATATTCGCTAATCTATCGTGTACGTTTCATTTCATCGCTTCCAGGGTGATTTCCTTTTTTGTTAAACCAGGGAAGAGCCAGGATCCAGAGGTACTTTATGTTTAACTCATCTCTAGATGGAAGGTCCCTTGGCTAGTCCCTGACAGAGTGTCAACTTGAACCTATCTAGTGGTACCACCGAAGAAAGGCATGGTGGCCATCCGCTTCTGTAAAGCAAGAATCTCCTGAAGGGCACGAGGCAGTCTTTTACTGGGGTCCTCAAACTTTTTAAACAAGGGACCAGTTCACTGTTCCTCAGTCGGTTGGAGGGCTTGACTATAGTTTAAAAACAAAACAAAACTGAACAAATTCACTGGAGGCCCGGGATGAGTTGACTGCTAAGCAGGACAGACAGCGGCAGCAAAAACACCCAGTGGGCCGGATAAATGTCCTCGGTGGGCTGCATGTGGCCTGTGGGCCGTAGTTTGAGGGCCCCTGCAGTGGTCCTTCTGGTTCATCTTCTAGCCACAACACTTCCCCAGGTTCCCCAGTTTCTTTCCTCTTCGTTGGTCCAGGCATTTTTGAAGCGTCCAAGCCAGTTTTTTGCCAAATACCATTAATTAAGATTCATCTGATTGTTTCCTCAAGGTGAGATTCAGGTTAAACTTTTTTTTCTTTTCCAATCTGTTTAGGCCCGCTGGTGACGTGATCTTCCTGAATCGCGCTGGGAGGCACACGATGTTACTTGGCTCCATTTTCCCTTGGTTACCGTGCATGTGATCACTGAGGACTTGTCTGCCAAATTCCTCGGTTGAAACGCTTTCTTTTCCCTCCTGTAATCCATAGTTCATCCGGAGGGAAACCTCTTGGAAAGTGCATGGCTATTCTACTCTCCAGCAAGCCTTTCAGGAAGTAGTTAGAATATCCACGGATAGACAATCTTTACTGATGACCTGGATGATTACTCTCCCATTGTTTTCCAGTTTTTGATTTTTTTGGTTTCATGATGACGCAGCATCACCATCAGGCTAGACGCTGAACAGGTGGGAAGAGGGCGGTACTGTACTCATGAACATATGTACAGGCTTGACAGGATATGTGCACCCGTGTGTTTCCCTTTGCTGCAAACATATCCGTGGAGGTGGTGGCGCATACAGGGACCAAGTTGTGAAACTGCCCTAGCCATAACCTTGAAGGAAGAGAGTTGCTGGGCTAGGGGGATCAGGACCAGAGGCTCAGGGGACACCAAGGGCGGTGGGCATAACCGAGTTCGCGAAGACCCCGTTCTCCATCCTACTTTGGTGAGTAATGATTGCGGTCTTCAAAACTGGTGAACAGCCATCTCAGGCGTAACTCTTCATCTGTCACAGGGAAGAACAGGGGCAAACATCGAAAGGCACATGGGGACAAGCAGTCCAATGGGCTGATGGGTCAGGCAAGCATCGGTCTCCACAACCCTGAGCCCCAAAGAGCTAGGTGGTTCCTGGCTACCACTACCAGCCGCCCGGGATGACGTTAGGAGGTCCTGGGGCAAATGGGAGAAAAGATCGGAACAGAACTCAAAATCATAATCTCATAATCAAAATCATAATCTCAAAATCATTTTCTCATAATCATAACCAAGAGTTTGGGCTTTCTGGTCGGATAGAGACTGATGGGGGGGTGGGCGAGAAGGAGGAATGGGAACAAGAGGCACAAAGACGAATTGGGATGAGCATTCATACATTGAGGGCATGGCAGTGGAGGAACTAAAGCAGAAGGTGTGAAATGTTGAATGCAAAGCCACGATCTGCTCCATGAGCCTCCACCTGATTCCCAATGAAAAGTGAAAAAAGAAATCAGCAAAGAAACCCAGACCAGGGCTGAGCCCTGGTGGCGTGGTGGTTGTGCGCGGGACTGCGGCCCACTGGGATGGAGGTTCAATTCCGGCTCCCAGGAGCAAAGCCTGGGCCTCCTACTCCCACCACCTGAGGGCAGTGATGCCAAAAAAGAAAAAGAAACCCAGACCAAATCCTATCATCTACAGTCCATTGTCCCAATAATGTCCCAGAAAGCCACTCTGGTGTCTAGGATGGCACCTTATGTTTAATTAGCCTGTCTCTATATTCTCAGAGTAATTCGTTAGCTTCTCTATGTCACTCAGCCCCTCAATAATTTAGAAAAGTATTGGCCACCTCTATACATTAGGGTACATTTGACATGTCCTCATGGTTATGTTGACAAGAGCACCCCAAAAGTGAAATGTGTCCTCAGTGGGAGTTTGTCTTTTAGATAGTAGCATAATAGGTTACTCGTTGGGCTGCTAATCACAAGGCAAGATGTTTGAATCCACCAGCCACCCCTCAGGAGATGAAGCTTTCATGCCTGACCTAGGAAACCGACAGAGGCAGTTCTATTCTGTCTCTCAGGCCCCTGGAAGTTGGAATCGACTTGGTGGCAGTGGTTTGGGGTTTGGGTGTTAATAGCGATCCAGTCATGGCGCCCTGGTGACATCGTTGGACATCAAGCCCACCATCCACTCCTCTGAAGAGAGAAACTGGTTGCACCATAAAGTCTCACAAGCCCGAGGGAGCAGTTCTGCTCTGCCATCTAGGGTCTCTAAAAAGTGGAATCTGCTTAATGTCAGGGGGGTTGAGGTTTTGGGTTTTGGAGTTCCAATCCCTTACAATGATCTCTGCATCAACTCTTACCTGGGACACACAAGTAAGATGATTCTGGAAAATCTAGTTCCAGCTCCAGCCAGCCGCCAGTACAAACCACTGCCGCGTTTTAGCATTTTCTTTAAAATCTACCCACACATGTATACATTCATTACATACACACACGCCTTTAAAAAAAAAATCTAGACCATTTAAGAATTGGTTGCGGGCTGAGCCCCGGTGGCATAGTGGTTGTGTGTGGGACTGCAGCCCACTGGGTTGGAGGTTCAAATTCAGCAGCACTCTCCCGGAGCAAGGCTGGGTCTCCTACTCCCACCACCAGGGGGCAGTGATGCAAAAAAAATTTTTTAATTAAAAAAAAAGAATTGGTTGCAGTCATGGTGCCTTTTAATGGTTTATTTCTTTTTAAAAATGTTTGTTATTTTAATGGTTTGTTTCTTAAATACATAGTTGAAGCATTTCAATTATTTTGTTGCCGTTGAGGCTATGCACACCAATTCATCCGTTTCCCCTTGTACATACAATTCACTGATATTGGCTAAGTTCTTTGAGTTGGCAACCTTTCTCTCCCGCCTTGTATTACTTCTTTCTCTCTCATGCACACAAACTCCCGGCCCCCGTGGTCCCTAGCTAAATCTGGGCTGCTGCCGTCAGTTTGATCCCAGAGAGACGGGCCTAAAAAGAAGTGGTTGTGCGCGGGACTGCGGCCCACTGGGATGGAGGTTCAATTCCAGCAGCAGACTCCACAGGAGCAAAGGCTAGGCCTCCTACTCCCACCACAGAGGGCAGTGATGCCACCAAAAACAAAAAAAAGAACCCAGTGTGCAAGGCAGGCGTTCTTTCCTCGCCGGGCTACAGAGTTGTTTGTCTTGAAGAGGATTTCAAGGCATGTTCTTGGGTTAAGGTTTTACGATAATCAGAGGGCAATGGTTCCAGGGCTTCATCCCTGTCTCCTTGTCTCCAGAGAGTCTGCTCTTCCACAGGATTCCTCTTTCTGACTGCTGTGTGTATTTCCCAAGAACAAAGACTTCACGTACACAACCACAGGCAAAATGTTCAAACTCAGAGAATCGGACATTGGTGATCTAGAGTGCATATTCCAATTATGGCACTTGTCCCAGGTATGTCCTTGGTAGTGCTTCTTTCTAGTCTAGGATCGTGCGTGGCATTGCTAGGTCTGTCTTTGTGTATCATAGCACTGACATTATTTCATAGAAGGCTCCTGGGCATGCGCTTGTCTGATGTTCTTCACGATTCGATTGGGGTCATATATTCTTGGCCACAAGACTGTACAAGTGATCGGTGTTTCTCTGGCCTAAGGTTAAGGGAAATAAGATTTAGGACCTTTTTAAGTATACATTTCAAAGTATCTGAAAATGGTTATAGCTAGTCACCACATGCCATCAAGTCGGTTCTGACCCAGAGCGACCCTCTAGAACAGGGTAGAAGTGCCCCTGTGGGTTTCTGGGACTTCACCGAAGTAGAAAGCCTCACCATTCTCTCTCGGAGAAGCTGGTGGTTTGGCACTGCTGCCCTTCCGTTAGCGACCCAAAGTTTAACTCACTGTCCCACCAGGCTCCTCTGGCACCACCATCACAGCCAGCAGAGAGGCTATCCCCATCACTCCAAACTCCGAAAGTTTCCCCCCTCCCTTCCTGGTCACTCCCTCCCTCCTCACCCAGCCAGCCCCTGGCAACTGCCGATCTGAGTTACATGGCTACACTTTTGCCTTTATCATTGGTCTCTTTAAAATAAAGATGCTGCCACCATAAATACAAGCCTTTGCAGAATACATGTTTTTATTCTTCCTGGGTAACTCTTTCGGAGTGGAAATGCCAGGCTGAATGGTAGGGTAGGTTTCCAACAAGCCCTGAAAAAAAAAAAAATTGGCCAAACCTCTGAACTCGCAAATGGGTTTTCTAAAGAGACGGAAACATTCTGCAGTATCACCAGCAGAGTGTAAGAGCCCCTAAGTGGCTGCGCAGCTGCACACACCAGGCAGCCAGGGGTTCTGTTTTCTGGGCGTTTAGATATAGTCTAATGGGTTTGTAAGAGCTCCAGTGATGTCCAGTGGGTTACATGTTGGGCTGCTAACCGCAAGGTCCGCGAGCCAAGAAAGACGAGGGGCGCGCTCCACCCCGTCAAGACGGACAGGCTCCGAAACACAGGGGCCGTGCTACCGTCGTAGAGGGTCCCCAGGCGGCCCAGTCGACTCCCTGGCCGGCAATGTGGAGTTGGGCATGGTGGGTATCTTGTTTGTGTGTTCTGTTTGCATCTCCCAAATGACTAATGACGTGGAGCCATTCTCTTCTTTGGCAATGCTGCTGCGCACATGTTTGTTTTCGTATCAGTGAGTTGATGTTCTGGCTACAGTTCTTTTTTTTTGGGGGGGGGGGGCATCACTGCTCTCCGGTGGTGGGAGTAGGAGGCCCAGCCCCACTGCTGGAATTGAACCTCCGTCCCAGTGGGCTGCAGTCCCGTGCACAACCACTACGCCACCGGGGCTCAGCCCTATGGCTATAGTTCTTCATCAGATATGTATTCGGCACATATTTCTCCCTCTCTGCTGCTGCTCTTTTCATTTTCGTAACAGTGTCCTTCAAAGAGTTGAAGATGAAAACATTTTTTAATGAAGTTCAGGTTACTCTAAAATTTATTTTGTGGGCATCACTGCCCTCTGGTGGTTGTGGGAGCTACCCAGCCTTGCTCCTAGAGAGCCGCTGCTGGATTTGAACCGCCAAGTCCGTGGGTCGCAGTCCCACATTCAACCACTATGCCACTGGGGCTCAGCCCTCTTAAATTTTTTTTTTGGGGGGGGCATCACTGCTCTCTGGTGGTGGGAGTAGGAGGCCCAGCCCCACTGCTGGAATTGAACCTCCGTCCCAGTGGGCCGCAGTCCCGCGCACAACAACTACGCCACCGGGGCTCAGCCCCCTCCTAAAGATTTTTAATGAAGTTTAGGTTTCTCTCTCTTTTGGGCACACTTCAAGTTTCTTTGTGTCCTAATACATTTTTGCCTAGGCAAGATTTTCCTCCTGGCGTTTTCTAGTCTTGGAATCATTGTTTCTCTGTGACCCACTTCAAGCTAATTTTTACATGCACTGTCGTGTCAGGGTTGACACGGTCATTTCTTGCAATTGTTCCAGAGTTGTTTGCTGATAAGGCTAATGCTTCGCTCCTGAATTACCTCGGTGCTGAGAAGCAGCTGGCCATTTTGCATGCCCCTCTGCCTGGGCTCTAGTCTATTCCATTGAGTTATATCCAAGTATTTATCTTGACATGAATAGCATTTTCTTGAGCACTAGGGAATCATAAAAAAACCTTGAAATTGAAAATATGTGGCTTCCAACTTTGGTTTTTTTTCAGAGTGCTTCGGGCTCTTCTAGGTCCTCTTTCTATGTCAATTTTAGAACTTGCATGGTAGCATCCACACACACACACACACACACACACACACACACACCCCTTTCTGTGAAAGCCATGCTCAGACCTTTGTCTAGTGTTTGGGCACCTGATTGACCTTCTCATTCTGCAGTGAAACGGTCTGTGTTTGATCCCCGCCTCTATTTCTCAGTCTTCTTTTTCATCCACTCTCTTAAGCGTTCCCTCCCGCCTCTCCACACCAACAGGTCCCTATCACGGAGTATTGATGACACTTGGTGATTACACCTACTTAGACTTCACTCGAAGTTTGTGCCTTGGCCTCCTGATCCTGTTAAAGGTGTAGGTCTTGTGTGGTTGCATTTGCACGTGGTGTTGATTTCGTGGTGTGTCTCCAGAAGGGATGCAGAGATTCTGATTCCAGTAGTGGCTATTATGAGCCATCTAGAAATTTCTATTTCACTGTAGCCATCTGAAAGCTACAGCGTGAGTCGTCATTAAAATGATAGGGACCTCAGTTGCCTGCATATGGCAGGCTAGAGATCTTGATGGACTCTCCTCCTTGAGACAATGAAAAGAGATGAGCGACAGCAGCAGCAACTTTTTTGGGAGCATCACTGCCCCTGGTGGTGGGAGTAGGAGGCCCAGCCTTTGCTCCTGTGGAGCTGGAATTGAACCTCCATCCCAGTGCGCCGCAGTCCCGCGCACAACCACCACGCCACCGGGGCTCAGCCCCAGCAGCAGCAGTTTACAAACAATCTTCTTGAGCTAGCAGGAGAGGATCCTTTAGGGAAAACTATAAACATGATATGGGAGGAAAGTACAGGCCTGCTTCGAAGGCTGTTTGGCTTTAAGCTGGAAAACCCCACCAATGCCGGAACCCTATAGGATCAATAACATGCTGGCCCTATAGACTCGCTCTAGAACTGAGCACACCTCTGTGATTCAACTCTCAACCAAAGAGTACGTAGCTTACTCGGGGGAACCATAGCCCTATTGGTGTGCACACACCTTAGAATTATCCACCACAGGGAGGGAGGGGGCAGGCCAGAGGAAGGAATGAAAGCAGGAAACGCCGGAAGGAGGCGGCTGGGTGACGTTCCCTGTGGGGATCGCAGTGACGAGATGAAGCAGAATGTGGACGAATTGTTGAGTGGCAAACTACCGTAATCATCTGCTCTGGAAGCCCTCACCCAATTCCCAATGAAAACGTTGAGGAAAATGAACTCCACAAGCCTGCCACACAGAAGGGACCCACCTGGGAATTTGCCTGTCCCAACGTCATCCCCCCGAGGCAATTCATACTAGCACCAGCACTGTGGCCTTCAGAGTTCTTGGTAGTTTCTGTTCACACTAGCTGCGGTGGTGCTTGAAACTTCAAGTTGGGAATTTAAAAATTCAAGAGGGTGCCCCCCCCCCCCAATGACAAAACACATTGGCGATAAACCCCAATATGAACAAACAAAAATACAGAAAATGTTGAAAGCCAGATCAGGTCCAGCGTGCACCAGAAAGGGTGGGGGGCAACTGACAAGGTTCTAACTGTTCCAGTCAGGTTTATCCTTTTGATCTACAACCGGTTTCTTCCCATCCCTCTAGGATGGAGAGAGGGAGATTACCGGAGGCTTATTTCTATGTAGATCCCACAAATGTCTCTTGAACTTCCATGTCATCCATAGCCTCTGCAAACCAGATTCTCGGCTGTTTCGGCTCTGATACTAGTCTCTTCTTAGGCTTTAGATGAAATGATTTAAAATCCTTCCATCACTGAGGTTGGTGTGCTTCTGCGTGGCCGTGGTTGACATCTCACTTAGATGTTTGGAGAAAAGCCTTTGAGACCCCAGACACTGTTTTATCTGGTAGCCAGGCACATCTAATTTTTTCACTACACTTTACTAGAGGTGAGTATCAAGCAGGGCCATGATGGAAAAACGGATTGTTCTTAAATTGGAGCTAGATGTAATGCGAGCCCCAAACCCATTCCTGGATCTGGGGTCTTTTTGTTTAGTTTTGCTTTCATCTGCTTTTGGCTCCCTTTCAAAAGCTCCATGTTAATTTATGCTAGAGAGTCTTAGTGATTATCTCCCAAACCTATAAATCTTTACAGGAGCAGAAAGTCTCATCTGTTTCCTGAGGAATGACTAGTAGGTTTGAACTGGCAACTTTGCAAGAGGGTGCTTAATCGTTTGCATCCACAAGAGAACCACTGTATTCGATAGGATTATCGCAAGAAGGGAGGACTGGGGGTGGGGTGGGGGGCAAGGAAACTGCATCCGGAGGAAAGAGACAGATGGGAGTGCCCAGAGCTCAGTGGGCTCTGCCGCCCCCCCCCCCCGCCCCCAGGCCAACACTGCGAGGGCTGCGAGGGGGGTTGCCTGGGGCTCAGAGAGCTGGATTGTCTTGTAAGGTCTCCTGGAGGCCTGGGGACCAGGGAAGGGAGAGCAAAGGGTACCTAGTGAGGTTTCAAGATTGTAGAAACTGGGGGGGCGGGGGGGGGCGGGGGCAGGGTGTAAGGATAGAGGGGCAGTTCAACAGAGGAGGCTATCTTCATGTGGTCTTTGTAGGAAGTCATCTTCCGGAACTTTAACAAAGGGGGTGGGGGAGATCACACTAACCCTCGCAGCTCCTGGAGATCAGAGGGCAAAATGGAGCTTTGTCAGCAGCCTGGGTGCTTTCCAGAGGGAGCACTCCTCAGTTTCTAGTGTGACAAAGGAGAGGGGTCACTGTGGCGGCGCTCCTTCAGGGGCCTGCAGAGAGCAGCCATCGAAGACCTGGCTCCTGGGAGAGCTGGCTCCTCGGGGAAAAGATTTGCACTGCAGAGCCTACGCCAGGACCACCTTCTGCAGGGAGATGGCAGCTGCGAGCGAAGACAATCCCAACCGGTCCGTGCGGGTCTTCCTGTAAAGGGGCGTTTCTCCCCAGGGTGTCTTCAAGGCAGAACTTGTAGCAGCACTGTCTTGGCTTTCCAGAAGTCTCGTGACACAATGATAAAGCACTGGGCTGCTGGCTGAGAGATGGGCGCATGGGACCCAGCAGCGCGGAGGGAGGGAGCCCCGGTGCTGTGCTTCTTTGCAGGACGGCAGCCCTGCGAGGCTGTTTTCCTCTGCCAGCGGGGGTCGCCGTGAGTGCGGCCCCACAGCAACCTTGTTGGCTTCACAGTGAATGCAAACGGCTTCCACAGGGCAGTGGCACGAGGAGCTAGGCTGGTGCAAAGCTGCAAGCATCTGCCAGACCACTTAGCCTGCTGTCTTTTATGACTTGGAGGTTGGCCTCACCTCTTTCTCCCACTCCAGCCTCTCCTGCGATCCCTTTCGGAGAAGTGGGTGGTGCTCTCTGGGTACCATTTCGTTCTCGTCTTGGGCTTGTGTGGACAGGGATGCTCCAGTGGTCCGTTTGGCCAGCGCACTCTTTCAAGGCGTCTTTCATGTTCATCGCTCTTCTTTCCTCTGCACAGGCAGAGACCGATCGTGGCACCTGGGATGGCTCATCACGCGCTTTTAAAAGCCCACTTATTTACTCACCCAAGTAGGATGTACCACGCCGCCTTCTTTGGGAACGATGTTCTGCCGGTTGGCCCACGTGTCCCCTGAGACTCTGAGGCCCAGCATCTCATTCGCTCCAGGTGTTTGGCTCAGACTAAGCAGGCCGTATGACTTCACCCTCTGTGGGCTCCACCTCATTCGTGGATATGTTTACAGCAAAGGTAAATACCCACGTACAACTCTGTCAAGTGCATGTATTTGCGGGTTACTCCCACCCTCCTTCTCACATCCATTCAGCCGACGTGTGTGGCCACTCAGAGATTACTGTCACCGCAGCATCTTTCCCTGCCTCTGTCATTTTCCCCTCTCTTATTGTGTATTTTCTTCCCCTTCCTCTAAGTTAACTCAGGCCTACCCCTTAGCTAGCCCTCACTTCCCCTCCCACCTCTGGTAATCATCAAAGACCCTTTCTTTGGGGGGCCATCACTGCCCTCTGGTGGGAGTGGGAGGCCCAGCCTTGCTCCTGGAAAGCTGCTGTTGGATTTGAACCGCCAAGCCAGTGGGCCGCAGTCCGGCACTCAACCACTATGCCACCAGGGCTCAGCCCCAAACACCCTTTCTTATTTTTTTTGAGGGTGGGGCCATCACTTTCCTCTGATAGTGGGAGTAGGAGGCCCAGGCTTTGCTCCTGTGGAGTCGCTGCTGGAATTAAACCTCCGTCCCAGCGGGCCGCAGTCCCGCGCACAACCACTACGCCACTGGGGCTCAGCCCTATCCTTAGTCTTTAACTTGCACGTGATTTCCCATTGTGAGTACGTACCAAAGTTTATTTCTCCCTTCTTCCACTGACGGCCGTGTAGATCGTTTCCACCAGTTTGCTATGGTGAAGAGCATCGCGATGAACATGGCCGCCCATACAGCTATTCCTGCTCAGTCTTTAGCTCCTAGGATCTATCTTTTTGTTTTGTTTTTTTGGGGGGGCATCACTGCCCTCAGGTGGTGGGAGTAGGAGGCCCAGCCTTTGCTCCGTGGAGCTGGAACCGAATCTCCATCCCAGTGGGCCGCAGTCCCGCGCACAATCTAGGATATACCTTAGTGGGATTGCTGGGTCACATGGTATTTCTAGTCCCCAATTTTTAAAAGCAGTTTTATTGGGACATAATCTTCATGTCCAATTCAATACTTCAGTCATATCAAGAAGAGTTGTACAATCCTTCCCACAATCCATTTTAGAACATTTTCTTTTTTCTTGTACTCATTCTTATTAGCTCCCCACCCCCACCTTCCCTGCCATAGCCCCAAGAAACCATATCCAGTTACTGTCTAGAGATTCACCCATCCCAGATTTCATATACCGAAAAACATACAAAACCCCAGGGCCAACGATGAGAGTGGAGATACCGGGAGGGCTGGGGGAGGGGGGGAGAGGGGGGCATCGATCACAAGGAACAACCTCTAATCCCTTCTCAGGAGGACGAACCAAGGAGAAGTGAGTGAGGGGCGACAGAGGATGATGTACGATATGAAAATAATAATCTAAAAGCTATCAAGGGTTTGTGAGGGAGGGAAGGTGGGAGGGGAAGGAGGGAGGGGGAAGAAATGGGGAGCTGATATCAGGCTCAAGTGGGAAGAGAACGCTTTGAAAATGATGATGGGAGTATAGGTGCAAATGTGCTCAACACATTGGTAGAATGTATGCATTGTGATAAGGATGTAAGACCCCCCCAATAAAAGTATTTAATAATAATAAAAGAAATCACCTACTTAACTCCTGTTTGCTCCAATTTGAACTGTCTACCTTTGAAATTCTCCTTATTAACTACTGTGATGATACTGTCAAATAAGGACTTGTAAAGTATTTGCATAATTCCTAACCGGGGTTACCACTTTGGCTTTCTCTATTGCATATTTCCTGAGCAATTAAAGTAGCTCTCCAATTTAACATATGATGTGGAAGTTAATTTTGCAGTATTTCCAAGTAAGCCAAATTTCATATTTGTGTTCTTTGTCATCATCACACGTAGAATAATAAAATTCTGTCTTATATTTTTCTTTCTTTTGTAGTCATTTTATTGGGCTTATAAAACTCCCATCACAATCCATCCCTCCATCCATTGCCTGCAATGCAGGTTTGTACACCTGTCACCGTCATCATTCCCACTTAAGCCCTGGTATCGGCTCCTCATACCCCCTTCCCTCCTTCCTCCCCCTCCCCCATGAACTCTCAATAATTTATAAATTATTATTATTTTGTCATATCCTAAAAACATACAAAACCAAAGAAACCAACAAGCTAACAACAATAACCAAGTAGAGAAAGACCTCAATTGAAAAGAAAGAGAATACTAAGAACTAGAACAACTTTGCAATGAATTAAGATTGCAGAACCAATGATAGGAATGTCACACTTTAACATTTACCGCATCTGCCACCGTCCACTTTCCAGTGCCCTCTGCGCGACTACAAGGCTGTGCCCGGCCCTGGTCTCTGCTCGGAGGGGAGTCACCAGAGACTTGATCCATGTGTATTTCCCCTTCACTTTTTTTTTTTTAAAGTAAAATGGCTTTCAAATGGTTCAAAAGGGAGATAAAGATATTACATTAAAAATCCTTTTATTGCGGGAGATATTACATTTTTAACCTATGTCCACTGTAATTGTTTCTACAATACTCTGACAGCAAGGCTACTCACATCTCACCGACATCACGGGGGATGCACTAGGGCAGCAGTTCTCAACCTGTGGGTCGCAACCCCTGTGGGAGCGGACCCTTTCACAGGAGTCGCCTGATTCACGACAGTAGCAAAATTCCAGTGATGAAGGAACAACAAAAGTAACTTTATGGGTGTGTGTGTTGGGGGGGGGGTCACCACAACATCAGGAACTGTATGAAAGGGTCGCGGCATCAGGAAGGAAGGTCGAGAACCACTGCGCTGGAAGCTTAATCTATGTGTGGATCCTGCCAATGGATTTGGGGCTTCCATTATTGTCCACAGCCTTCTGCAAACCACGAGTTCACAATTTCAACTCTGATCCCACGAGTTCACAATTTCAACTCTGATCCCACGAGTTCACAATTTCAACTCTGATGCCACGAGTTCACAATTTCAACTCTGATCCCAGGAGTTCACAATTTCAACTCTGATCCCATTCCCTCCTTTGAGTTTGGATGACGGTATCTACTCGCAGCCTTTTGAAGCAACACTAGTCCTCTTTCCACAGTAACGGCACCATCTTACAGTCCCATTTCCTTCTACCCTCACCAGCATGTTGTTTTCTTTTTCTCAACCTTGTTGTTCCTGCAGGGGCGAAGGAACACGTTGTTGCTTTGATTTGCACACCTACTGGCTAGTGATTGGGAGCCCTTCTTCATGAATGCAGGCAATTTAAATATCGTCTCTAGTGAACTGTCTGTTCACGCACCTTGCCCATTTTTAAATTGGATGATTTGTCTTTTTCTTGTTGAGGTATTGAGGTTGTCTATGGACTTTAGCAATTAGTCCCTATCTAATATGTCATTGCCACAAAACATTTTCTCAGTCTGCGTTATCTCTTTTTAATCTGAGTGAAATCTCTGGTTAGGTGTCTAACTTCTAGAAAGTCTTAGTCATCTACTATGTCTTCTGCTTGTGTTTTTGATTATGTTTGATAGTTTTTATCAAACAGTTTGTACCATATGTTAGGGACCCTAAATTTGTCCCTATTTTTCTACTGATGAGCTTCCTAGTTCTAAGTTTTACACTTAGGCCTTTGATCCATCTTGAGTTCATTTTTGTAGCCAGTGTGAGATACAAGTTCTGTTCCATTTCTTTTTTTTGCCAGTACCATTTATTAAAGAGACTGCCCTTTCCCCATCCGGGCTTCATCTGCCTGTAGGTGGGTGGGTTTGTTTCTTGGCTTCTCCATGCTAGTCTGTTGCTCGAGGATGCACCAGTGTCGGGATGTTTTGACACTGTGGTTGGGTAGTAGGTTTTGATATGGGGAAGTGGGAGACCCCCTACTTGGTTCTCTAGTTTCACTTTGCTGCCATCAAGGGGATGTAGACTCCTGGCGACCCTGGAGGACAGGGTGGGACTGCCCCTGTGGGCTTCTGAGACTGAATGCAAAAAAATCCATCTTTCTTTTGGAGAGCGGCTGGTGGTTTTGAAATGCTAGCCTTGGAGTTAACAGCCCAGTTCGTAACCATTATGCTGCCAGGGTACTTTGTTTATCCAAGGGTTCCTTTATCTTAACCGAGGTATTGCAATCAAGCAGTCCTCAGCCTATGACATGATAGGGTGATCTGGAGAGGAGACAAGGTGCTATACAATGGAGGGGTGGATGGAGGGGTAGACAGGCGATCCACGATCCACTAGGGCAGTGCTTCTGGAACTACTGTGCTAAAGAACCAGTTTTTTATTTCTAATTGCCAATCGGTTATAGACCAATATTTTCATGAACTATAATAAAAATGAATTACTTTGAAAATAAATGTAAATGATATAAAAAGGTAAGCCTACGTGTTTTACCTAGCAGGTTGAAAAACTATATTTTAAATGAATATCAACAGGAGCAAAACACAATTATAAAAACTACTCATTCATTGGAAGTATACGTAGACACTCGTATTCATAACTTTGGCATTCCACAATGATAACTAAACAAAAAGTTATGAGGCAAAGCAATTCTCCTATATTAAATGTCTATTTGCACACTTTAAAGGAATACCAAATGTACCAATATGCACATTTAGTTTTTACTGTGACAAGTGAGCTGGGTTGCTTGTTACCCAATGGAACACGGGCTGGCTTGTTGACAATGCCACTTGCAGCAGGTGATAACACCACTCAATTACTCTCGCGTGCTTTGTCTAGAGAAACTGGTCTCAGAGGTATGTTGACAGGAATGGAAGCGATTTTGAAGTGCTTTGGCAAGTGCAGGCTGTTCGTTTTGATCCCAAACCAAAGCCAGCATGCCTGTCCTCAATAGCCGGTTCCAGCAATTTATGAGGCAAATGGTAGACGGCGACTCTAGAATTCATACACACTTGGGTTAACAGCTGGCAAACAAATCTTCAGAGCTCTTACACGGGTGTCTGGCTTTACAGTGCACGACTAGGTCACAGCGTGTGTCACATGTGACTCTGTGTAAGCAGATCACGTGTTTGGATATCACAGAATGTCCCATTCCTACAAAACATATCTAAACTTTGCTGTCTGTTCTTAAACTTATCACGTCAGGGATTGGCAAGACCACACGGTTAGTAGCCCAGTGTCATTGATGGGAAGATGGTTTCCAACTTCAGGAATAAAGGTGTTTCTATGAGGGGGGGAAGAACTAGCTGAGGTAAAATGACAATGTTGGAGAGAAAATTGAAAAAGTCATCATCAAATCCCACCATGAGCTTGTTATCTTTGGAAGTGACATGAGCAAGAATGTCTACCCCTGGGCTGAGCCCTGGTAGCGTAGTGGTTGAGTGCGGGACTGCGGCCGACTGGCTTGGTGGTTCAAATCCAGCAGCAGCAAGGCTGGGCCTCCTACTCCTACCAGAGGACAGTGATGCCTAATTAAACAAACAAACAAATGTCTAACTCTAATATACGCATGACCTCACTTTGTCATATTCATATATATATATATGTATATGTATATGGAAACCAAAAAAAAATTCCCAGAATTTTTCCCCTCAAAGTGATGTATTAATACACACACATTTTTTTTACACACACATTTTTAAACAAAACATCCTTACCACCTTCAGCGTCCTCTCCATTGCACTTCATACATTTGTCAAATCTGCGATTTCATTTTTGGAAACATTTTTCATTCTCACCTGTTTGGACGGCTGATAGGGGCACCTCCCTCCCTCATTTTTTCTTTACTTCTTCGTTGTCATCAAATCGCTGTCCTTTCATGTCCCTCTTCAATCACAGAAACAAAAAGAAGTTGTATGGCGCAGGGTCAGCTGTGTGTTGCAAGAGAGGCATGCTGTTTTTTTGTGTGTTTTTTTTAACCAAAAACTGAGCTGGCTGCATGAGCAGGTGCATTGTCCTGGTGGCAAAAGCAGTCCCATCTGCTACAAATCAGGCCGTTTGTTGCTGTCGCCCACTGTTACACTATCTTTTCCGAACCTCTAAATGGAAAGCTTGATTAACAGCCTGACCTGGTGGAATGAACTCCAAATGCAGTACAAGGCAACATTTTCATCTGTTTTTTGTTTGTTTGTTTTTTGGGCATCACTGCTCTCCGGTGGTGGGAGTAGGAGGCCCAGCCCCACTGCTGGAATTGAACCTCCATCCCAGTGGGCCGCAGTCCCGCGCACAACCACTACGCCACCGGGGCTCAGCCCTCATTTTCATCTATTTGGGACGTTGATGGATGTCTGGAACCAGGTTTGTCATTAATTGACATTTCACCTTTTTGGAAAGAGAAAACCACTCACGAACTTCAGTTTGTCCCATAGCACTGACCTCGTAAGCTGTGCTCAACATCACAGCAGTTTCTGCGGCATGTTTTCCGATGCAGGAAACACAATTTCACAACTGCACCTTGTTCTCTCAAACTGGCCATCACAAAAACATGAGATTTAAGGGAAACTGCTTTTATAAAAACTCCCTGTGCCCAGGGGGAACCAGGTGACGTCACTGGGCGCACTCGGAGCAAGTTGTTTGATGCTCACCTAGCGGGAAAAATGAGTCCTATGAAAGCCCCTCCCAGTGGAGCTTTTTTCCATTTTTTGGGTGTGTGTGTGTGTGTTTTCCTTGTATATGTAAATATGCACATTTCAAATTATTCCATTTTTTTCTTTCCTTACCTCTTTCAATTTTTCCCTGCCATGTAAAGGAATGCTGGTAGTTAACTTCGAAATGTAATTTCATAAACATCTCGTGGTTCTCAAAATGATGAGGGACCCTTTTCTATTGTTGTGGGAATGTGAAGTGGTACGGCCACTGTGGAAAAGTTTGGTGGTTTTTCACAAAGCTAAACCATAAATATTATAGGATTTAGTAAATGTACTTCCAAGGTTCACACTTGTACACCAATGTTCACTGCAGCACTTTGTACAAGAGCCAAAAAAGCAGAACCTCCCCTGGTGCCCATAAATAGATGAATGAATAAACAAAGCTTATGTACACATATTGGAATATTACTCAGCCATGAAGTCAGGATGCATACCACAACATGGATGAATCTTGTAAACATCGTTCTCAGGAAAGACATCTCACTTACAGTAGTTTCCAGGGGTGGGAAGGAGTGGGGGATGGGGAGTTTCGGTTTAAGGTAAAGCGACCAGACATCCACTTTTTAACAATTTAACAACGTCCTGCGGCATTTTAAAATTAAAATATATTACAATACTATTTTTGCATTCTATGAAAATTTTTTTATTTTTATTTTTTTATTTTTTTTAGGCATCACTGCTCTCTGGTGGTGGAAGTAGGAGGCCCAGCTTTTGCTCCCGTGAGCTGGAATTGAACCTCCGTCCCAGTGGGCCGTAGTCCTGCACACAACCACTACGCCACCGGGGCTCAGCCATTCTATGAAAATTTTTGTTGCTCCATATAGACCAAATTTTTAATCAAGAACCCACCCCCACCCCCCATCCCAGTCAATGGTGTCCCGCTTAAAATCTGGTCACTTTAGTTTAAGGGGCACTGAGTTTCTGTTAATGGTGATGAAATAATTTGGAAATCAGTAATACAAATCATTGTACAACATGAAGAATGTAATCAGCGTGACTATAGAAATGGTTGCATCAGCAAATGCTTTGTTGTATCTGTGGCAGTTACATAATCTATTGTCAACTTGAGGAAGAGGGGGAATGTAGCTTGTCAATCAGGTCGCAGCTTGATGACCTCATTTGGAGGCTTGACAGATACACAGCTCACTGGAGGCCACGCACTCTCTAGGAGACATTCCTGATGACAAGCCAGATGGAGATATGCCGATGGAGCTGGAACCCTGGAGCTGGAGGAGTCACAGGGTGACCCACGCCAGTGCTGAGATGCTTCCACCGCCACTGCATCCACAAGACTTTGATCTGGCTGCATTTGGCATCATTGCATGTGTTGCGTGAGTCTGAGGAGGAATTTCTAGGCTAGTATCAGACACATGGGTTAATATCGGACTTAGGGACTTGATGTGGATTGGACTGGGATGTTTTCTCAATATACAATTGCTCTTTAAAAAATCATTTTATTGGGGGCTCATCCAACTAAAAACTCGTTCTTATACACATATGTGTGTCTCTGGATTTGTTTCTCTAGTCAGCCCGGACTAATATAGTATCCAAAGGGAAAAAGGAGGTTAAACAAGAGTGGAAATTTCCACAAGCTTTTAGAAGCCCCCACCTCATATATTCTCCACAATATTCCAAACGATGGACACATGCCAATATGAGAGAGAGAGAGAGAGAAACCAACTTAAAGGGTCTCCCAGTGGCCCCAAAGAAAGTAAATGATAGCAATGGATTGTAACACAGAGACTAATAGGTTCATGCCAATATAATACACGGATAAATAAGTGGAAAAGAAGAGAAAGCTCTCCAGTTCAATGCCAATGAATAAAATATGGAAATAGAAAACTGGTCTTTGACAAACACACCAATAAGTTCCAGCAAAGATTCAGTGGGTGAAGATGAAAAATGGGTTATACAGCCCCAAAGTAGATCGCTACAAAATACTGCACAATTATAAGGTAAAACGATACTCACTTCATGCTGGAGGAACCTGGCAAGCCTACTTCACCTCAGCCAACATTGACAGCTCCCCAAATGAGCTTCCCTTTGTGCCACCTGATGAAATGAAACGGACATAGCAGCATTTCTCTGTCTTTCCCACAACACATATTCTGAATTTAATCCTGAGGAAACAGAAAAGTCAAATTGAGGGACATTTTATAAAACGCTTGGCCACTATTCAAAAGGGAGCTGTCCTAGATTTAAAAAGACTTAAGTCCCAACTACACGAAACCCCCTCCTCCTCCCAGAAGAATGTACTTGAGAGGACAGCACAGAAGCTACATCTCAGGGAGAGCACACAGGAGCAAAGGAAGAGGGAGAGAGAGGAACACATCCCGGGCCACCGAGCCCTGAGGACGATATTCCTGCTCAAAGCAGCCAATGCAGAGAGGACCATAGGGCAGCGTCATCAGGAGGCACACACGACCTCCCTCACTGACCCATAGCACTACAGGGGACAACACTGGAAAAGACAATGTGGGAACTCTGCCCAATCTGACCCCATCCCACTGGGGCGAAACACTAAGGGAACACAACTGAGCAGCAAGGGGAACAAAGTGATGAAATCCCTGGGGAATACCAAAAATAGACTTTGGGGCTAGGGTGTGGTACTCTGTCTGACTCAACTGGAAAACACTCTGGGAAAAGGTCAACAAACAGACCTGGAACGATTTATAGGCTTTACTTTGTCATTTTGTTTTGCTTGGTCTTGTTTCTGTGCTTATCTCTGCATGTTTATCTAGATAAGCTAGGCAGGATAAGCAATCTAGAGGAGAAAACAATGGGATCAATGGTGAGGGGTGTGGGTAAAAAGTGGGTGTTAACAAGTGAACTAAATTTGATGGCAAGGAGGTAGGAGGTCTGGTGGGGCTTGATCCAGGGCTATGTGCAGAGGTTGGAATTTCTGAAACCTGAATGAAGGGTGAACATGATAGGGGGTCAAGAGGAAAGTAAAATGAAATAGGGGAAAGAACTAGGAGGCAAAGGACATTTATAGAGGTCTAAATACAGGCATTTATATATAATGATAGGGAAATAGATCGATGTACATATACTTATATGCTAAGTATTAAGGTAGCAGACGGACATGGGGCCTCAACTCAAGTATTCCATCAACCCAAGAACACTTTGTTCTCATAACCCAGCATTCTGTGACACTCACCTTCTCGACATAATCGCTGAAGACAAAATGGGCGCATAAGCCAATGTGGTGAAGAAAGCTGAAGGTGACCGGCTATCAAAAGATTTAACGGGGCTGAGCCCCAGTGGCATAGTGGTTGTGCGCGGGACTGCGGCCCACTGGGACGGAGGTTCAATTCCAGCAGTGGGGCTGGGCCTCCTACTCCCACCACCGGAGAGCAGTGATGCCCACAAAAAAAAAAAGAAAGAAAAAAGATTTAACGTCTGGGGTCTTCAAGGCTTGAAGGTAAACAAGCGGCCATCTAGATGAGAAGCAACAAAACCCACATGGAAGCACACCAGCCTGTGTGATCATGAAGTGTCGATGGGATCAGATTATCAAAGATCCAGAACAAAGTCTTATCAATGTGAATGAGGGGGAGCACAAAGTGGAGAAGCAAAGCCCATCTGTAGGCAATTGGCCATCCCTTTACAGGGGGGTCATGAAGAGATGAGGCAGTCAGGGTGCAGTATAGCACCAATGAAACATACCACTTTCCTCTAGTTCCTTAATGTTCCCTTCCCTCCACTATTGTGACCCCAAATCTATCTTATAAGCCTGGCTAGCCCAGAGCATGTACACTGATACAGATGAGCTGGAAATCCAGAACAGCCAAACCTCAGGACCAATAATGAGTAGCAATACCAGGAAGGATAAGGGAAGGTGAGGGGGCACAAAGGGGGAATCAATCACAGTGATCTATATATAACCTCTTCCCAGGGGGACGGACAACAGAAAAGTGGGTGAAGGGAGACAGAGGTCCGTGGAAGACATGAAAAAAAAGGAATTAGCGAGGGTTCATGAGGGAGGCAGGCTTGGGGGAATAAGCTAATACCAAGGGCTCAAGTAGAAAATGTTTTGAAAATGGCAACATATGTACAAATGTGTTTGACATGTTGGACGGATGTAGATTGTGATAAGAGCTGTAAGAGCCCCCAAGAGGGGCTGAGCCCTGGTGGCGTAAGTGGTTGAGTACCGGACTGCGGCCCGCGGGCTTGGCGATTCAAATCCAGCGGTGGCTATCAGGTAGCTCCCATGACCACCAGAGGGCAGTGATGCTCCCCCCCCCCCCAAATAAAAAAAAAAGAACCCCAAATGATCTTAAAAAAATACGTGACAGTCTACACTGTAGTTTGAGGCAGGGTTGACTTGATAGCAGTGAGTGACTCGACAACTGAATGCAATCGTGTACTCTGGAATGGGATCCTGGTCTACTGCAATGGCATTAGCAGGACAAACGGCAAAACTTAACACAAGTTCATTTCTTTGCGTCACAACAAATGATGCAATGTTGAGTTCCAGCGGAGTTTCTTGCATTTAGTACGGCTACTATAGTTGCTACTTATTAGGCATTCAGAATCCTTTGCTTGTCATCCTACTGAATTCTAGCGCTCACAAACCAGGGACATCACCACCCCCGTTAGAGATGAAAACTCTTGATTCAGAGAGATTAAGGGATTTTCCCAAGATTGTTCAATTAGTAAGTGGTGAAGCAGTGAGCTGAATTCATCTTTATGACTCAGTGCATTTTAATCAGTGTTTCTCAAACAACTCGATTTTCCCGAGAAACCATTGCCCGTTAGGTCACTCTGTCATGTAAAGGCTAGAACAAAATGCTACCTTGGTCCAAGGGGAGAGAACTTGATGCCGCTGCAGGGCTCAGCAGGCGTCATCGACCCCGTTTCCACTTCCATAGACGCTGTTAGTCACATCATGTATTATAAAGTATAGAAACCAAAGTCTAACCTCACTACCCTCCACTCATAGCAAGCCCATAGGGCAGGGCGGGTAGAACTGTTTCCGAGACGGTAACTCTATGAGAAGAGCGTGAAGTCGCCATCTTTCTCAGGCAGAGCAGCTGGTGCTTTTGAATCGTGAACCTTGCGGATCACAGCAGCCCAATGGGTGACCCATTACGTCACCAGGGCTCCATGTTTATAGCTTTCCTAATACTGGGAACCCATGGAAAAAGATCTAGAATAGCCATTCTTCAAGAAAGATATAGTCAGAGAAAGTAACGATTATATCTGTTATCACACACAACAGAATTAGACCATGTGTAGAATCTCAAGTATTCGACAATCATAGACTATCCCACCAACTAGATTTAGTGATTGTTTTCTTTCGTTGTCTGTTGAATTTGGTTTGCCGGCCTGACACACATCTCAACTCCAGGATTTATGTCCCTGAACAAATCAGACTTAATTTAAGAGCAAATCACTGGCAACAGGTATAATAATCTTGGTAGAACGTTTCTTTTAATTGATTGTTTTCTTCCTAAGATAGGACGCTGAAGCCATGTACCCTATAAGGATTAGTCTTGTCATTTAATTGTCTTCCCCTAGAACTTAAAAGTCTTGTCAGTTTCAAATCACAAAGACACTGGTTTCCTTTTTTTGGGGGGGGGGGGCATCACTGCTCTCCGGTGGTGGGAGTAGGAGGCCCAGCCTTTGCTCCTGTGAGCTGGAATTGAACCTCCGTCCCAGTGGGCCGCAGTCCCGCGCACAACCACTACGCCACCGGGGCTCAGCCCGACACTCGTTTACTTTATATCGAATCAAACTTTTAACCATTTTGCAGCCTTCTGGATTCATTTTTTCTTGATACAGGCTCCATGGGGGTCAGAGTGGCAACTGTCCGGGGCTTTGAGCGGCTTGAAAACCCTCCGCATCAATTTGGCAAGTGGGTGACGAGGGCAGCAAAAACACCCCGCAGTGATTGTAAGGGCATGTTTTCCTCCCTGTGTAGCTGGAGTACCAGCTTCACTGTTTGTGAGGGACTTCAAAAAGTTCATGGAGAGTGGAATGAAAAGCGAAGGAGGGCTGAGCCCCGGTAGCGTAGTGGTTGAGTGTGGGACTGCGGCCAACCTGCTTGGTGGTTCAAATTCAGCAGCAGCAAGGCTGGGCCTCCCTCTCCTACCAGAGGGCAGTGATGCCTTAAAAAATTTTTTAAAAAGGGGCTGAGCCCCGGTGGCATAGTGGTTGTGCGCGGGACTGCGGACCACTGGGATGGAGGTTCAATTCCGGCTCCCAGGAGCAAAGGCTGGGCCTCCTCCCACCACCAGGGCAGTGATGCCTAAAAAAAAAAAAAATTTTTTTAAAAGAAAGAAAGAAAAGCTAAGGAAAAAATTTCCACAGACTCTCTGAAAAAGAAAACAAAAATCTGCAGAGTGTCGAAAGTATCTTGTACACAGCTAGACACCATCGTCTTCACACCTGTCTGCTCCCGGCAATATTAACAAAAATGAATAGCTGGTCTTTCTGACGGAGTGTCGGGAATAGCTAGCAAAATGCCCAAGTGTGGCTCCCAGGGGCAGAGTATTCTCATACTAAACTTGGGTTACAGGATCACTCAACTTAAACTTTCCATGTCTTTTAAGAGAGACTATGAACAACTAAGCGTTTGTCCTAGTCCTTTATAACTAAGTGGGTGCTTAGTAGTCTTTAAAAATTTAAGCCTTTTCTACTTAATGTCAAGTGAGATTTTATCATATATGCTGCTACAAATTAGTAACAAGAATGGTAATTAAAATGTCTTCCTTAAATTGACACTGAATTGCAGGAAGCAGTGAGAATAAATATATGCGAAGCGAAAGGGAAAAGCAAAAAACTATTTGTGTAACTGGTCAATTCTGTTGAAGTAAAACCTGGTTGCGTTAGCTTCCATAATATAAAACAGATTAATATTGAAATGACACAAACTTGGAATTATTATCTTTATTTGTCACTCTTTATAGACATTGGTCCACTTCCACATGAAAAGTAGGAATTAGCTACTTCCATTTAATAGTCAATAGAATGAAGTTGTACCACAAACCATATATACTTATACAGGGGGAGAAGTTATTGAAATAAAAATATTTTATATTCATGCCCCAAAGAGCTGCTTTTTTATGCACAGGCAGCTATATCTCCACAAAGCTAGTTTCTTCTTAGATCAATGTAGCTATCTTTTTAGTATATGAGCTGCCGAAGCGAGCACGTAGCTATCTTTTTAATATCAACATCAGACCATACGGATCACCAAACTTCCCGAAGAGGAAATACAGTTTCAGGATTAAGCGAGTATGTAAGTATATCCATATTATAGGCCTCACTAGGTTAGTAACCTGGTCTCTTGTTTCAGAGACAGTTATATCAAATTAATACATTTACAAATGGTTCATAGTATAGAACGGCCTCAATGTGTCATAGTATAGGATGGCCTCAGCGAATCTCCATGTTAAGCATCTTTAAGTTTCTCTAACAAATTCAGTGCAGTTTTTCAACATAAATAACACAAGCTAATCTAAACACTTTACATTTATTTCAGTGCATATTTCCAAATATCAAATGGAATGAAATTATACTACTAAATGGTTATATCTTAATGTTCAAGCATCTTATGGAATCTATATCACACAATTTGATTCACATCAATAATTCACTCAAAAAAAAACAGTCACAGGCACACAAAGTTTTCTTGTTTTATAAATTTAAAGTACACTACCTACTTTAAATCACGGATAGATTTATTTTAACAAAATGGCAAACTTCCAAACCCCTTTTCTCTGTCTGGTGTAAGGAAAGGTCAGTCCATTCGAATCTTCTGGTTTGTCATCCTATAAATGATGCTGTCATAGCCAGGGTCCATGTTCCAAATGTTGTAAGAGGTGATGATCACAGCCAAGGCCAAGGCGATCATGATCCAAAGGACCAGGTTGAAAACCACAGCATACTCAAAATTATACTTATAAGCAAGGTTATAGGGACTTGATGGGGCTTTCTACAATCAAGAAAAGAAAAAAAAGAATCAAGAGGGAAGAATGATAAAACAGCAAACGATTCCAATCTGGCAGCTGTGTTTCATTTATCTAACAAGTACTCACTCAGAAATGCCATCAGTTATTTATGTGAGAAGCCAAGAAGAGGAACTGGCATGGAGAAGATGCGTGCATAGCTGAGGAAAGTATGAAATGGCTCAACTGCTTGAGAAAATGTGGCAATGCATAAAAAAGTTGAATGTGGCTATATCTCGTGGTCCACACCCTGGGGAAACTTGTCTGTGTGCCAAGAGACATGCCCATCAAACAGAAATGCCCATCAAACGATGCCTGTAATACCATGGAATACATCCAAACCACTGCCGCTGACAAGGTGGCTGAGGCACTGTGACCCTACGTGGGGTTTCTGAAACCCTGTACAGGGTCGCTAAGAACTGGAAACAACTCAATGGCAATAGTGGTCTTTTTTTTTTTTTTAAGCTTTGACTTTTACCCTTTACTTGAATTCTTGCATCTTCACCCAGTTACAAAGCCAAAGAATTGAGTGCCACTGACAGAATATACTTGGGATTTAGTCACTTATTTTGTATGGCTAAACAAGCTTTGGTTTCTTTTTCTTTTTTTGAAAGCTATGTTTTCATTTTAAGTGTTTTTCAGATTTCCTGACTGCTTGTTCATATCACCCATCCATGGGTGATGATAGGACTCCAGTTAATTTTACAATCTTAAGGCAGGATCTAAAAATGTACTCACCATCTGTTTTGCCTCAAGTATAGTCCTTGTCTTTCTCACCAGGGATGTGTCGAATGACTTGATAGTCACCAACTCTATCACTGCGTTCCCACCATAGAGATTGTACATGTCATCTGCAAACTGAAAATGTATTCATTAACATTATTATGAATCACAACCGCAACCTAAGTAATTGGTAAAGCTTCAGTAAAGCCACGAGAAAAACACACAGTTAGCTATTGGCTTATGAAGGACCAAACTCTCAAAACCAAATTCAGTGTCATCAAGTGGATGTCAACCTACTGGACAGAGTGGAACTGCCCCCTCTGAGTTCCCGAGACTGTATTGGTTCCCAGGAGTAGAAAACCCTGTCTTTTTCTCTCAGAGTGACCAGCGGTTTCAAACTACAAACCGCAGCCCAACATGTAATCGTTACCCCACCAGGCTGCAGGCATTAAGTACACCATCTCTTAAAAGAGACCAGCATTAAGTCTATGTTGAGGCACTCAGAAAAGTGTCAAAGTTCAAGAAACCCTGTACCCATTCGGCATTCCCCCACATTGTAGGCACACACACTCAGGCCCAGCCCCCGACAACCACTATTCAGCTTTTGATCTCTGGATTTGCCAATTCTGGACATTCATTTAAGTGGGATCATGCAATAAGTGCCTTTTTTCATCTGGTTTCTTTCATTGAGCATGTTTTCAAGTTCATCCAGGTATTGGCACGTATCAGCACTTTATTTCATCTTATGGCTGAATGATATCCCATTCTATACAACCAACCATTCCTTCATGAGATGGACATTTTGAGTTGTTTCCTCTTTGGGGGTTATTATGAATAATGCTTCTAAGGACATTCGTGTATGCGTTCTTTTGTGAACATGTGCTTTGTATTTGTCTTGACTATATACCTAGAAATGGAATTACTGGGTCCTGTGATAATCGACATAGAGTCCCTGTAAGCCATCACCAGCTGCACGGCAGTGAGATGGCGTTCTCATGATGACGGTTAATGTGTTGGGCTGCTAGCCCCAACACCAGCAGTTGGCAACCACCCACTGCTTCATGGGAGAACGATGGGGCTTTCTACTCCCGTGGAGAGCGACAGTCTCGGAAACCACAGGAGCCCTTCTAACATGTCCTCTGGCGTGCAGTAAGTGAGGGGATGACTGCTTGAAGATAGAATTCTGATTTTTAAACCCTGGATACTTTTTGTCTTTAAGGTAGCTAATTTCTCATCCGCTATGGGGCAGTGGTTACACACTGGACTGCGATCCTCGTGGTCAGCAGTTCGAACCCACCAGCCGAGCCAGAGCTCAGGAGAAAAGACAGGGCTTTCGACTCCCGTCGGGAGTCCCAGTGTGTCAAACTCCCAGGGGCACCCACTCTACCCTGTCCAGTAGGCTCACTACGAGTCGCCCTCGACTCCGTGGCAGTCAGTTTGAGAATTTTTCATCAGTTTTATCATCATTTCTTCCTTTGAATTGTCAGTGTTTTTTGTGCTGTTGTTCATTGTGCTGGGCAGGTGGTTCTGCTGGCAGGGATGGTGAGGAAGTAGGCTTGGTCGGGGGGCGGGGGGTGGGCGGTCCTTGCTGGGCAGTGCTTTCGCTGCTGGCTGGACCAGCTTCCTTTACCCCGGGTTTCGGTAAGAGTCAGAAGACTGGGAACTGGCTAGGCATTGTGGAGGGCTATTGCATGGGCCCACGGGAGCTCTGGGGCAGCGCTGTGGGGTCTGCCTTGGTGCTGCTCTGGGGGAGGAGGCAGTTCTCTCCCCCTGTTCAGTTGCACCCTCGCGGAAACCCACAGGGCTGTTCTGCTCCGTCCCACGGAGTCGCTGTGAGTTGGAATTGACTTGATGGCAGTGAGTGTGGTTTGGCTTGGATTGACCAAGTACGAGGAGAACAGACACCCTGTGTCTTTGCCTGGTTCTGTGTTTGTTAACGGAGTAGTTTTCAGACAAGGGAAACAAAGGGTTAGGGCACCCAGCGTTCAACCTTGTTTGGAGGGTTTTCAGCAGTTGTTTCTCCTTGCTGGTTTTAGCTCTCAGCTGGTGAGCTTTTCGTCTGGAATTATTTCATCTGAGCACTAAAGATCCCCAGCTTCCCAGCCTTCGCAGCTATTCTTCCCCCTCCATCTTAAGAGGGCTAGAGAAGCAGAGGTTGGTTCCTGATCCAGCTGCATGACCATTCCCTGCTCATTGCCCACTGAACTTCTGTAAACAGCCTTCTTAAAAGTGTCATTTATAAGGTAGAAATCATTTCAGCCCATATGACCAAATTGCTCTCTATAAAGTGGTTTTAATCTACATTCCTATCAGCAGGCATGGTAGTACCTGTTCGCAGAGTCATTTTCAAATTCCATTTTATTGAGATTCTTCCAGAATTAAATGAGACACTTCAAATAGAACACCTAGCACAGGGTCAGTTGCCAAGTGGACACATAACAAATGCTGGTTTTTCAGTGTGGCTCCATATGTGAAGTCTTTGCAGGTGTTCATGATTAACCAGAAACCACTAAAAAAGATTGCTTCATGGCCCTCTCCCCAGTGTCTATGCCCCAAAATTAATTTGCTTAACCATTTGTTCCACCCAGGGACCTTCTGACAGCATTAGGAAGCAATATCCCACCCCTTTCCTGCCATCCCTGGCCATCAAAAGGCAGCGAGTAAGAAAGACTTCAATCAGCCACGTTTTCACAAAGCAGATTCTTCCACGGAGAGGCTAAAAGTGAAGTGGTCCCACCCACTGCACCCCTCACTGATAACTCACCTTTTGCAGAGACTCAACCAGGACTCTAGAAGCATCTCTGAATTGTTCAGAGTCTTCTCCATAACGTTTCCCAATTTCATCCAAACCAGCCAGCTCCAGTGAATATAAATCAGGAGAATGATCCTTGGCTAAATGCTTATGTCGAGACAGCTTAAGGGGGTGAGGGGAGAGAAAGGGTAGTGAATAAAGGAGGCTATCAGTCAGATGAAGCTCTATGCCTAACGCAACCAGACTGAAAAGGTCCCCCTCTGGCATGCTACAATACACAGACAGTATAAAACGGTGGCAAATGGAACAGGATTAAATGGGAGTTTGGGATAAAACAAATTCCAATACACATCTCATTTTGAGAAGCAGTTACAGGACTTCCTAAATATCTCCACCACCCCCACCCCTACCCCACCCCCCGCCAAATATCTTTTTAAAAAACCTCTCCATTTAAAAAACACAAACATGGGTCAGGTGATAAAAAGACACAGATGGTCGAATCGGTTTGATCTCAGGAGAGGCCAAGCTATTGGTGCCAAGATAGTGGTCACCTATTTACCAGGTGCTACTACTACTAGGAGCCAATTATTGTTGGTAGATGTTGTCTAGCTGGTTCTGACTCCTGGCGACCAGTAAGTGCAGAGTAGAACTGCGGTTTGTAAGAGTGGTCTTCCCAAAGCTTATCTTCTGAGGCACCTCTGGGGGAGTCCGAACCACCAGCTTCTCAGCAGGTAGTCAAGCTTTTAACTGGTGTGCCACCAGGATATCTGTAGACCTCCTAGAACCGATACCCAACGAAAACTTGGAGGAAACAACTTCAGAAGATAGCCAACCACTAAGTTTTTGTGCTTGAGTCACAGGATGATTTAAAAATCAAAACCCTTCACTAAAACAAAAATAAAACACTGTAGACAGATATATGATTTTCCTCGAAGACCTGGTGGACAGCGCAATGAGTCCAAATGGCTATTTCCATTTTAGATCGAAAGAGACAGGAATTAAGCCTTAATGTCTGACAACAAGTCCATGGCCCTCTTAGAACTATAGCCAGGTATCCTTATTCCCAGGCCTGCATTCTTGGGAGGACATAGCCTCTTCCTCGGACAGCTAGAAATGCCAACTCATCTGCATTCGGGATTTTCAGCAATCATGTTAATTTGTCCATTTTCATAGGATCATAAATTGTAATCAAATTTTTCAGCTGGTTTCCTGATCGCTCAAGGAATCTCTAGAAATGTCTTCTGGAACCAAAATAAATGGGACTGAAAAACTCAGACCGCCTACTTACCAAGCTTGAAATATCATGGAGCACTTGCAGTTCCGAAAGAAAGAGCAGGTCGACCTTTAGAGAGCCAAAAGATTGCAAATATGTATCAGAGATTCTTATTTGTCATTTTAATAAGCAAGGCTTCAGATATTACAAATGGGAATCACATCTGAGAAAATTACAGGGCAACTGCCCTTCATTTGGTAGCTTCGTTTCCAATGCAAATGTTCATGAAACGCTGTTGATTGACAAAAAAGGTCGGTCTTCATTCCTTCCTATCTATTTTACCTGCTTCTGCGAAAGCAGCCCACCCCAACCGTGGCTTCCTCTCTGGCCTCGAGGAGCACCTGGCTCAGTGCGACGCGGCCCTGCCAACGCCTTCACTGCGCGGGACACCTCACACAGTGGAGACTAGCAGGTGGTGGGCCTGACCACCCACAGGAGATAAACGAAGTGAGGCGGCCAGCCACAAAGGTGACTTAGAAGGGGGTGTGGACAGGTGATGAAGCGGAAGGACCTGAGCCAATAGCAGGCCTACTATGGTGGGCTTAAGAGTGATAAGAAAAGGTGGCAAAACATCAGCAAACGGCGGTCACTGTGGCTTCCATGTCCCAGCTCCAGCGGCCAGCAAGCAAACCCTAGACTTGTCTAGGCTAATAGAGGGTGACCCTTGTGTGTGACAGTAATACTGTTTATGACCGCTCGACTCACAGGAGAGCCAGGGATTCAGAAGACAACTACTCTCAAGAGAAGATGAACAGGCTCTGAAGTAAATTCACAGACACTCTTACTTTCTAAAAAGTCCAGGAGCATAAGCAAGGGGGAATTAGTGATAGCGGTCACTTCTTCACTCAGCAGCGGCCCCACTTACTTCATTCTTCCTGCTCAAGGAATTGAGGGGCAGCGAACTGAGAACAGAGTTTTCTTGGAACAGACGATTCCGGAGCTGGCGCAACGTCACTGAAAGGTCTTCAAACACCGAGTTTGCCTTCCCCACCATGTACACTCTCTGCAAGAAGAATCCACACCTTATATGAATGCCTATATACGTCGGGGTCTTACAGCGATTTTCCTAAAGTTAGCTTTACACTTTTACCGGCTCATGAACAGAGTGGCTTTAAAGCACCTGCAGTAAACCCATTGTCACTTACTTCCTCACTGGGAGCCAGCTGCAGAACCACAGGCGTTTCTTCAGAAAATAGAGAGTGAATGGAATTTGCAACGCTGTCAAGACTAAAAGGAACTGCCTGAAATGGAAAAGTAAGACCTTCGTTGTTATCTGAACCAGAAAAGGGGAAAAAATCATTCAAGTGGGACTTTAACTTAAAAAGGGGTTATGTGG